>DF358653.1:49567-71677 GCA_000787875.1 Solanum virginianum
CCAACCTATCATTAACTTTAGTTCGAGTCTCATCAATCAGTACTATGTCACCTGCAAATAGCATACACCATAGAACCTCCTCTTGGATAGATCGCATCAGCTCATCCATCACTAAGACAAATAGGAAAGGGCTCAATACAGATCCTTGGTGGAGTCCAATCCCATCTCAACAGGAAAATACTCTGAGTCTTCTCCCACCGTTCTTACTCGATATCCAAATAAGATATATTGCTTCAGTAGTCGACTGCCCCACCATGAATCTAAACTAATTCTCTGAAATAGACACTACTCTTCTCACCCTCATCTCTACCACTCTCTCCCAGACCTTCATAGTGTGACTTAGCAACTTGATACCCCTGTAATTGTTATAGTTTTAAATATCCCCCTTGTTCTTGTACAATGGAACCATTGTACTCCTCCTCCATTTATCAGACATCTTGGTAGTCTTCATAATAGCATTGAATAGTCTAGTCAAATACTATATGCCATCCTTGACCATGTTCTTCAAAAAATCTACTGGAATCTCATCGGGTCCGATCTTCCTCTCTCTCTTCATCCTACTAATAACCCTTCTAACCTCCTCAACTCTGAATCGCCTGCAATAACAGGAATCACAATGACTTTTGGAGTGTGCCAACTTACCTAGCTTAATATCTCTATCTCCTTTTTCATTTAGGAGTTTATGAAAATAAGCTTGCCACCTTAGTTTAATGGAAGTGTCATCCACCAACACCTCACTCTTCTCATCCTTGATGCACTTAACTTGGTCCAAGTTGTGAGCTTTCCTTTCTCTCTATTTAGTGAGCCTGTACAACCTCTTGTCCCCATCTTTATCACTTAGCTCCTCATATAGGCGCACAAACACTGTTGTCTTGGCACTTGTCACTGTCATCTTTGCTTCTGACTTAGCCGTCTTATATTTCTCTTTAAGCTTTTATTTTTCATCTTCATCCCTACACTCCAATGACTTCGTGTAAGCAACCTTCTTATCTTTCACTTTGCCCTGAACTTCGTTATTCCACCACTAATCGCCCTAACGTCTACCAAAGGTCCCTCTTAAAACCCCTAGTAACTCGGTAGCTACCTTTCTAATGCAACCAATAGTAGTGTCTCACATATTGTTCACATTTCCACCACTACTCCAAGCCTCTAAGTTTCTCAACTTTTCTTCCATCTCTCGAGAAAGGGCAGGAGTAAGACATCTCCATCTAATCCTTGGTTGGGCATAAATAACCTTCTTCTTCTTTTCTCTTTTAATGTCTAAATCTATCACTAGAAGTCTATGTTGAGTCGATTGGTCATAAATAACCTTCTTTTTCTTTTTGCTCTTGATCACTAAATCCATCACTAGAAGCCTATGTTCAGTTGAAATATTTTTACTTGGAATAACCTTGCAATTCATATATTGACTTTTATTGCCCTTTCGAAGAAGTAGGTAATCTATCTGAGTCTTAGCTATCTTGCTATGGAAGGTGATCAAGTGGTTTTCCCTCTTCGGAAAACATGAGTTAGCAATAACTAACTCAAATGATTTGGTAAAATCCAAGAGAGACATCCCACCTCCATTCCTCTCCCTTAAACCAAAGCCTCCATGAACATCTTTAAGCCCTCTAACGGTTGGCCCGATATGCCATTAAAGTCACCCCCAATGAAGATTTATTTCTGTCTCTGGTATGCCTCATACAACCTTATCCAGATCTTCCCAAAATATCCTTTTGACTTTCTCATCAAGGCCTACTTGGGGCGCATAAGCACTAATTACGTTCATCACATGCCTACCAACTATGAGTTTGATAAACATCATTCTATCATTAACCCTAGCTCCTAACATCAACCACATACTCCCTAAGGTCCTCGTCTACTAGGATACCACACCATTTCTATCCCTAGTACCACCTAAGTCCATAACTTATATCCATCTACATCCTGAGTCTTGGTACCTACCCACTTGGTCTCCTGCACACATGCAATATTAATGTGTCTCCTCTTAAGACACTTCACTAGCTCTATGGATTTTCCTATAAGTGATCCTATATTCTATGACCCTACCCTTAACTTGAATAAACCTGTGCCCCTCTTAGCACCCTTACCCCTAACCGTGGACCCCAACCGATGACATGACCCTAGTCCACCATGAGATCTTGACGCTGCTAAACTAAGGACTAATAACTCTCTAAGCTACAAAGATCCAAAAAATACAATCTAGCGAATCTACAAGTAAAACAGTAAAACAACAAGAAAAACTACCAACAACACAAAGATACCAACAAACAATATGCTAAGTAATATGTAACAACAAGAACTATCCAGCAATCTATATACAATAATTTACAACAATAGTAACAAGATTTGTACTCACTAAGCTACAAAGATCAAGAAGATATAATCTCACCAACTCGATAACGTAACGATACAATAATATATGGAACATCAAATAAACGATAGAAATAATGTACAGTAATCAATATGTAACAATATGAACTCCAAAAAAAATATTAATATCAAAAACTTGAATACAGGTCAATTAGTAACAAGAATTTTGAAGCCCACAAAATATGAAAAATGAATTTTAATAGTAACAAAAATTTTAAATACAACAAGGAGACAGCCCACAAAATCTTATGGAAATATCTACCCAAAAAAATAAAGAAGTGTAGAGAAAGGAGGAAATAGTAACAAGAATTTTGAAGCGCAAAATCTAATGCAAGTAACTACACACAATAATATTCAAAAGCACAAAAAAATCTAATGCAAGTACTATCAAAAATTTGAATACAGGCCAAAATAGTAATAGGAATTTTGAAGCTCACAAAATATGAAAAATGAATTGTAATAGTAATCAACATAAGAAGTACAGAGAAAGGAGGAATCAGTAACGAGAATTTCGAAGCCCAAAATCTAATACAAGTAACTACACAAAATCAAGAAGTACAGAGAAAGGAGGAACGAGTGAACCTGGACTGTCAAAATTTTGAAGCTGTGCAAAATGTCAATCCGAAGTAAAAGACCCAAACAAAACTTTGCAAAGAAGTTACGTCTTCTTCCTCTGAAATAGTTGGTGTCGCGAACTACTAGCAAGCAATTTATGCGAGTCTTCAGCGATGAAGTACAGAAGGATCTCCCGGCGATGATACTAGAGTCAACAAAAAACCCGAAAGAGGAAACAGATGGAGACCCAGTTACTGAAGCTACGAACAACAAATGAAAATAGCTTTGGTGTTGCAAAGATCGCATTGTCAAACCTATGACCCGATATGAACTGAAAATGCAACTTTGGGCCTCGAATCTCCATTTTAACTCTAAATTCAGTTCTGCAAGTTCACCTAGACTAGATTTAGCTTTCTAGAGCTAATGGAATTGAATTTTGATGCACGAAACTCAAAATAACTTCGAAACTCAAAATTTTCAACTCAAGGCCTTTTAAAATTCTTTCTTTTGCAAAACTCCAACTTTTTATGATATTTTTAAAATTCAACTTTTGGACTTATCAAAAATGACCCAAGGCAACCTTTGGGAAGGAAAAAATGGTAATTTGATCAAAAATATCAAAATGACCTTCGAGGTCATTACAAATACTAGTCAGTTCATACCTACAATCACATCAAAATCATCATTTATTTGTGACACAATTATTTTACGTGATGTATTCCTACTCTACACCATATATAATATCATCATCTTTATAAATTATTTGATATAGTGGGTATGTAGAGATAAAAATCATAAGAGAAAGCTCATTTTGGTTTGGAACTATTGTCCAACTTTTATTTTTATGACTTGTGAGACCAACACCAAAATTTTTTAGTTTCATATTTTATTCATACTATTAAAAGATTTCATACATTATATTATGTCTTGACAACATATTAAGACATTGAGCCTCCCCTATCTTCAAACATAAAAAAAATCTTAAAATCCACTTTTGCTTACTCCAAAACTAGAACACAATAAGAAAGATACTGATTTTAGCTAGAAAACTCAAATTTCAAGCTAATTACATCATTGGCATCAAATTTAGCTAGGAATTTTGTCAATTAGCTAATTTATGCCTGTAGCTAAATGTTTACTCTCTTGTGTAGTAATATAGATGCTCTTTTTCATTTAGACTTGGCGGTTATTCCCCCTAGTAGAAGATAGGTACATTGAAAGAAAAGGGTGAGGTGACTTTGGCCTTTGGAGATTGTTGTTTTGTTCCAGGACAAATGAGTTGCTACTAGATGCTTCACCTCGATGGTATCTCCCAAAATTCGTATTGGAGTTTTTATTGAAAGATGGACCACCAAAAGGGTAATAATTAGGATAATGAAAAAGCATTGATGAAGACCCAACTTGACAATTGTTATTGTAAAGCAAGTATGTTATTATTGATCTTAGGAGGAGATGTTGTTTTCCTCTTAGCAGTAAGGTTGACAGTTTGAATGCCATTAATGTTAGGGCGACCATGATCCATCGAAGTTTGATTGTTTCGATGACAGAAGTATTTTTAGTATGACTAGCTACTTGAGTTGGTGTCTTCGAAACAACACAGTACCTTGAGATGCTCTTCCAATCTCCTTTCCCAAATTTGTTCAATCCTGCAAGAAACAACCTATATATATCATGCCACGTGGTTAAAAATTATTGAAAAAGGAGTAAATTGGAATCTAATTTATAACCAAAAATGAATTCAAAGAATTTAAGTTTATATCCATCAACAAGCTAAATTCAGTTTTTACATGTTGCAACAGGTGACTTATTTTATTTCAAGATTCATAAAAAATGAGGAGTAGACTTTCGCTATACATCAAAATTGAATTGCAAAACAACAAACAAAATTCTTGATGGAAAGAATATTTCTTTTAATTAATGTACATATCTAAATTATCAAAAAAAAATTATTTTAAGAACAAAAGTGAAGAGGTCAAGTGTGTGTAGGAAGAGGGGAGTAATAAAAGAACTTAAAACCTCACCATGCAAGAAGCAAAACAACAAAACTCAAAACAATATATTAAAAAAACAATCAAATCTAACATGCAGAAAAAAAAAATATGTAATTATGTATGAAAACATAAAAATAAAGGTTTTGAAATAATTGTTTACGTAAAAGATAGTCATAACTTTTTTTTAAAAAAACTAAAAAGAGAGAGAATTACATTTAATTACTGTTGTTCTCTTTAGTCCATGGAATTCCCCTTCATCGGCAACGTGAATGACTATTTTCGACTTGAGGCAGCACGCCATTGACTAGTGAATTGTCTTCCTCTGTCACTTGGTTATACTGTTGATGGTCATCATCAGCAACAACAACAACATCATTGTTATTTGTAGAATTCGCTATTTCAACTTCTTTGATGTGCTGATTTTTTATTTTCTTCAGGGACTTAAGGGGAAACTTTGAAGCAACAACTTTGAAAAAAATATAAGAACCTAGATTATTGTATCTAGAAAAAGCATTTTCAAAATATTGTTTCTCTTAAGGAGTCCATCGATCAACTTGTGCTATAACTTCATGATTATCGTGAGGTGATGCACCAAACAGGTCAAGCGTGAGCTCCTGAGGATTCAAACTTTCAGGGAATTCATGTCAGTCCATTTTTTTGGGGGGCGGGAGAGGGAGGGGATATTCACTAGTGAGTACTTGTGAGTTACTTAGAGTGTTTAGCTTAGATGATTCAATTGATGTGTTAAGACTGGTATTGTTGAAAAAAATGGTTTAAAGGACCAAAAATTAATGCATGATGGTGAGAAGATTATACTTATTTATCAATCTTTGAATGCATTCTTTTATAATTAAATGAAACAAATTTCATTTTCAGTTCACTCAATTAAAAAGAGTGTTTATTGCATAATGAGGGTCTGCATTATCAATATTTGATGTTAAAATATATTAATTCCTCTTTTCCTTCTTTAATCAATTAGTTCTTCTACTTCAACAAAGAAAAGAAAACTAATCTTGAAAGTAAATCACAAACTACTATTTGAGTTTGACCAAATTATCATGTCCACTAGTGCAAAAAAAAAAAACAAACAGTAAATCAAAAAAGTAAAAAGAAGCAAACCTATCTCCTTGAAAACATCACTATGAACTTATCAGTTATTAAAATTTGATTATTCAAAGACATTGGATTGAAATTATATTATTATTTATTTATTATTTACTTATATATAAAATATTTATCAAATCAATCAGAGATCATCTCCATATGTCAATTTTGATCAGTATCTAAGTTTAATTCAATTTATTAACATTTTAAAACTTGAATCGTATAATAATTGTTATGTTTCTTTTTATTTTTATAGTATGCTTTTTGGATTCGCCTTAAAATATTAATCGAATATTATTTTATTTGAATAATTCTTATTAACTGAAATTAGTATACATTGAAAATCTTAACATGGGGCCCTTTTTTTTACGCTGGATGAAAAAACGTATACTTTGAAAAAAGTGGACACTTCTCTCCCTCCAAAATTGTTGTTTTGAAGAAAAAACCTTTTGTAGGTGACATTTCCTTGCTTTCTGTCTGCGTCTCCTGAAGTTTGTCTTAAAAAAAAGAAATCTTTCTATTCCCGAAGGGTTTCCATGCTAGCGGAGTCCTCTTCTGGGGAAGAATTGATTGACAAATCATCTGTTTTACCTCACACTGATCATCTAGTCCGTAAGAAATGCTCTCACGCATGCACTCCTTAGGGAATCACTCACTCTGGAGAAGTGGTCATCAGTATACCCACCACAATTGCGTTCAGAGACCAAGGAGGAAGGTTGTTGTGGGGAGATGAGAGCGGCATCCTCGTTTGGAGCAAGCAGCAGAGGGGGCAATGCAGGACACAAGCTTCAACAAACAGTGAACGACTTCCACTGTTGAGTCGATGTGATGATGACGCCAGGTGGTTCTCTTGGGAAATCAGCAATGGTTCTGCAAGTGCCGGCCACGCCAAGGGTATCCTCCCGGGGTGTGACACAACTCAACCTCGAAATTAGCTCCAAATCGACCAACCATTATCAAGAATAGAATAGATGAATTTGATACTCATATTGGCATGAATTAGGATTAGGGGCAAAATAGTCAAAATTAGGACTGAATTCTGAAGTTCCCAAATCTGAAAATTTGCTCAAAATTATGATTCTCCGTTAGAAAAGGAGTTCATGGGTGAAAATCCCACTAAAATTGAGTTCAAATTAAGGGAGAAATCAACAATTAAAGTTTTCAATTCAAAGACATGAAATCCCCAATTTTCAACATTCAAAATCATGAAATTCAAGACAAAGTCAAGATCAAAGTAATGGAAATTAATCATTTTGATGTTAGAAACGCTTACCAAAATGTTATCTCTGAAAATCCTCTTCAAAAATCGCCTCACAAAGCTTGAAAATTTGAAAAATGAAGTAAAAATGGTATTTTCACGATATATTAAATTGTCACAGGCAAAAATATACTCCGCGAACACAGATCTCTATTTCACTTTATAAGAAAAATTTATTTTACCAAAATTTTCACTTTTTTCTTCAAATTTCACTACCCAATACTAGTTCCCAACCCGATAGTTCAATAATGCGACCACACAATAAAAATTTGAAGGTGGATTTGAATCTAAAAATATTCCATTTTAGATTGGTTTAAGTTCACATTATTTAAAAAAAAAAAAAATTACAAATAAAACTAATATGGATTTGTAAGTTATGTTATTTTAATTATATTTTCTTAAAAATTGTTATTGATTAATCATTAAGATTCTCATTATTAATTACAGGTTGGATGCATGACTTGTTCCCTCTCACCCTCTATATTTGCCATTTAGTTAATTATCAATAAATAAGTAAAAAATAATAATATGCAAATATATATGTTCACTCAACATTTGAATCAACCTTCCAATTTTTAATATGTGATTGAATTGTTGGATTGTCAGGTTGGACACTAAGGCTATGAAAATTTAAGAAAGAAAATGAAAAGTTTGATAAAGAAAAGTTAACGAAAAACTTCCACTTTATGCATTTTATAAAGTAGAATTCGTTTTTATTATTTTATATCAAAATCAGACATTAGCAGTTTTAATTTGTGCCATTTGAATTTTTTAATAAACAACTTTTTTTATTATTGAATCTATTTTTCAAAATATGATTAATTTTATCTATTTGTAACTTAAATAGATTTTGAACTCCAAAATGTATTTGTAACTGGTGAAATTCAAATATAATTGATCTCCATCACAGATGGATTAGATGTCAAAATCATCTTAAAAAATAATTTGAAGCAGCACAGTGACGTCTGTATCCGAGATATTCCATATCTGGTGCAGCTCTGCAGTCAGCAAAATGTCTCTCTCTCACACACACAGTAGTAGACTAGTAGAGTAAGGGAACTGTAGCCTCAAAAGATGAAAAGAAAAGGTAACGAACCACACCTTTGACAGCTCAAAGCCACTTTCCTAATCCAAACAAAAACCATCACATTATCCACCCTCTCTCTCTGTTACTTGTCAAATATACAGCATTTTTCCCAAGTTTCAGTTACCTTTTTCTAACATATCCGCCCATTGTTTTCATCATTCAAGATCTGTTCTTTCGTTGAATTCCTTTCCTAATTAATCTTGCTACTACTATCTTCTTTCTTGGGTAAAAATTGTTTTCTTCTGTGGAACCCTTAAAGATGCTGAAACGTGGAAAGAAGTGAAAAAGTTGGAAAATTGGTTTCTGAGGTTTGCTTATTATGCTTTCCAAGGCTTAAAGATTGGATCTTTTTTAGTTTTAGTAGATACCCATGTTTAATCTTGTTTCAGAATCCAAAAGTTGGTACTTTACTGTTTTGCAAGTGGATGGAATAGGACATGAAAGTTACAAGTCTTCATAGTAGTGGGTGTAGATAAAAGAAGTGATCTTTATGAAATAATGGTGTATTTAGTTGATATTCGTAATGGTTAATAATGTATGTTTAGTTGATGTTGGTAATTGTGAAAATTGCATGTTTTGTTCTTGGGAGCTCTGAAATCGAGAGATATATGTTTTCTAGTGCTTGAGGCTGAGGATAAACGCCGTTTCGTTTTGGTAATTGCTTGTTTCCACATCAAGAATCTTGATTTTAGGACCTCCCCTTTTAATATTACCAAGAAATGAAGATGTTGTAGTTTGTTCATAGAAACACAATTAGCTGAAAGTGCTAGTATTTGAATTGTTGTTGAAGACTTGAGAAAGCTGTGTAAACAAGGAGTGTTTGGATTGTAAGAAATCAAATGTCAATGGCCTGCAAGGATGGTAAATCACTTGAAGATAACGGGAAGTATGTCCGTTATACACCTGAGCAGGTTGAAGCTCTTGAAAGGCTGTATCATGAGTGTCCAAAGCCCAGTTCAATGCGCCGCCAGCAGTTTATTCGTGAATACCCTATTCTCTCCCATATCGAGCCTAGGCAAATCAAAGTTTGGTTTCAGAATAGAAGGTATTGCCTAACTACTGTATTTCCTTTTCCATAACTACTTTGATTTGCTACGCGTGAGTGGAGGATTTTTCGGAAACAACCTCTCTACCTCCGCAAAGTAGGGGTAAGGACTTGTGGGATGTTGTTAATCCAGGTAAAGGATTCATATAGGGACCCTAATTAATTTGGAATTAAGATGAACTATAATTGATTGTTTCTTGAGTTATATAGATGTAGAGAAAAACAGAGGAAAGAGTCATCAAGGCTTCAGGGTGTGAATAGGAAGCTATCAGCAATGAACAAGCTATTAATGGAAGAGAATGATAGATTGCAGAAACAAGTTTCTCAACTGGTATATGAAAATGGCTACTTCCGCAAGCAAACTCAAACTGTAAGATTTCCCTTCCATCATTGGAGTGAAACTTCCTTCTTTCATTACATCAAACAGCTATTGTTTTTAGGGAACTTGAGGATTAAAGTGTGATTCTTGTTTTGTAGACAAAGCTTGCTTCAAAAGACACCAGTTGTGAATCAGTGGTAACGAGTAGTCAACACCAGTTGACACCTCAGCATCCTCCAAGAGATGCTAGTCCTGCAGGGTCAGTGGGATTATGGTTGTTGGGTCCTTTTCTTATCTTGTTTTTGTTGTTTATGAGTGGCTTGTGGCAATATTTTCAACTTTTTGTGTTTTTCCAGGCTTTTGTCCATTGCAGAAGAGACTTTAACAGAGTTTCTTTCAAAGGCTACTGGAACTGCTGTTGAGTGGGTCCAGATGCCTGGAATGAAGGTATATTACAAATAAAGTAATGGAGAAACAAATTTAGTTATTCTTTAGAGCCAAGTGTCGTACTTTTACAGGGTTGCAGAGGGGGTAGGGTGAAGGAATTGCTGTGTGTTGATTATGGTCTCATTTCTTTAAGACTCTTTAGCATACTGCCACATGAGTGTCTCGGTTTGGCCGAGCCTGTGGGCGTGGTTTTTTTGTCTGTAGTTGGATCGGCAAATCGATTGGCGAATTGCCTTGGTTGGCTTACTTGCTTGATTGGAAGAGTTTTCCTGTTGGGCAGTTACTATGAATAAATGGATTGTCTCTATTGGACCTAGCCTTACTAAATATAAAAATTCATGCAGATATCCAATCAATATTATGTTGAAATCCGCAAAATGTAATGTCCTCACATCGAGTGCAAGAAATGGGATGCTTCTTTTTTTCTTTCTAAGTATCTTCAATGAATTATGGAGTAATAGCCAATTCCCTTGGCAAGCATTATAAAGGACACAATTTCCTGAACTGTGATCTTAAACATATAATCCCTCTGTTTCAATATATGCAGCATAGTTAGACTGCACATGGAGTTTATCAGAAAATTTTTGAAATTTGTGGTCCATAATATTTGTGTGGTATAAAGTTGTCATTGAGGGTAAAATGAGGAGTTTGAGTTAAATTGTTTCCAAATTTAGAATATTGCCAATCTTTTTGCAATGAACTAAAAAGAAAATGTTGTTACATAAATTGGAATAGAGGGAGTATAAGTTTATGTTGTGTTATAATCTTACGGTTTGAAATGTATAATCCATAACTACACCTTTTATGCGATTGATATTCACCCTTGTAGACCTCTCTTCTTGCGAGGACCATATTACTGTCAAAAGCTACCTTATCTCTCACTTTAATTGTAGCTGTATCACTAGTAAGTTTTTTCCATGTGAGAGCAACCGTTCCTAATCATTGCTCATGCTATTATGACTAGCCTGGTCCGGATTCCATTGGAATCATTGCTATTTCTCATGGTTGCACTGGCATGGCAGCAAGAGCTTGTGGCCTGGTTGGTTTAGATCCAACGAGGGTAAGTTGGTTGTCTATTCTTATGTCTTCTTTGGGATTATAATTTGAAAATCAATTGGTAAGCTCCGTCTAGATTGCTGAAATCCTTAAGGATCGCCCTTCCTGGTATCGTGACTGCCGGGCTGTTGAAGTTCTAAATATGCTGCCCACTGCCAATGGTGGAACTATTGAACTTCTTTACATGCAGGTAGGTCACTATTATCCCTAATTTTCACTACTTGGGCCTTCAGTCCCTTTATGCCTGCTAGATGATCTTATGAAAGCTTTGTTCTGTTTAGCTTTATGCTCCAACAACTTTGGCTCCTTCTCGTGACTTCTGGCTGTTACGCTATACTACTGTTACGGATGATGGAAGCTTTGTGGTATGAGATTTGTTTTTCCAGTTGGTTACTTTAATCAAGAAATTTATTTTCTGCTATTCCCAGAAGATATGCTGTATCACTTTCAGGATGTTTATGAGTATCACTATCAATGTGCCTGCAGAAATATTAATTTTCTCCTTAAAATGCTTGAGTATGTCTTTGAATATAGATTCTCTTTGGTGGACAGATACATTTTTCGTGATGTATATATTCCTGCAACTAGATTTTGGTATTCCTCATGAATCAATATTTCATTTAATAAATGCACAGGTTTGTGAAAGATCATTGGGAAATACTCAAAATGGTCCAAGTATGCCACACGTTCAGAATTTTGTGAGAGCGGAAATGCTGCCTAGTGGATACCTGATTCGTCCTTGCGAGGGAGGAGGCTCTATTGTCCATATTGTAGATCATATGAATTTAGGGGTAAAGGGGTCATCTATCATATCCTAATTCATACTCTTTTTGTCCCAATTTATATGACTTACTTTCCATTTTAGTCAGTCCCAAAAAGAATGATATTTTTCTATATTTAGTAACAATTTAACTTCAAAATGCCTATTGTGACTTATTTTAGACCACAAGTTTCACAGGTCTTTCTTTTTTTCTTATACTTTGTGCCAAGTCGAACTCACTCAGATATATTGAGAGGGGAGAGTATATCACTTTTGAGAGCTACTTATCCCATGTTACAGTTTATATATCATTATTGTTATTGCTAGGCATGGAGTGTGCCGGAAGTGTTGCGTCCACTGTATGAGTCATCTGCAGTGCTTGCTCAGAAGACGACAATGGCTGTAAGAACTCCTACCAAATCTGGTGCAACACGTCATGTAAGAATGAGAACACTATTTTACTTCAGACGCTCGGTATCATTGTGTTCCTTTCCATGCAGGCGCTACGCCAATTGAGGCAGTTAACATTGGAAGTTTCACAGCCTAATGTCACTAATTGGGGCAGAAGACCAGCAGCACTACGGGCATTAAGTAAGAGGCTGAGCAGGTCTGAGTACTAGCTTTTGATGAATGCTCTTTCCGTTTTGTTTGAGTTACTTGCTATTTACTATTCCTTACAATATTTTGGCAGAGGCTTCAATGAGGCTCTCAGTGGTTTCTCCAGTGAAGGCTGGTCTACGTTGGATAATGATGGAATGGATGATGTCACCATACTTGTTAACTCCTCTCCCGACAAACTGATGGGTTTAAACCTTTCTTTCTCTGATGGATTTACTTCTCTAAGCAATGCAGTTTTGTGTGCAAGAGCATCTATGCTTCTACAGGTCAGCTGAATCAGTATGCTCAATAATTAATTTAAGGCTTTCTTGCTTGTAAAAATGGACAATAATTAATTTGTCATGTTTCTCAAGCTTACTTTATTCTTTAACTGGTTGAGTGACTGTTTGAATTCTGATACTATTGACTTTAATTCCAAGATGATTAATAATACTGATGAGAATCATTAGGTTTATTGGCTTACTCGGTCGTTCTCTTCTCTTCCAAGTCTCTGTGCTTGGACTGCAGACATTCTTTCGTAGCAGGGGTAAAACAACCAAATTCAAGGGGAAACACCATTTTAATACATTGATAGTGTAGTTAGATTGGCTTGGCTATATTGAATTTTCTTTAAGTTGTTCTGCTATGCAAGGTAGATAAATACATTTAGCTGCTTTTGACCCCTTGGAAAATTGAAGCTTGATTTTCTGATGGCATGTACTGATGATGATCGTCTTCTATAGTGGATGGGTTATATGCTGCCCAAATGCTGGTTATTTTATTGCTTGAAATCTTAAAATGGTTAAATGGGGGTCTTGTCGTCAAAGTTTGTATACTCTGTTATTACACGTGATCTCTTACTTTTCCTAATCAACTTCGTTACGCAAAATTTCTTCCTTCCTTTTTCTGGGAATTCATGTGAGTTATCCTGACTTGACCATATTCTTTTCTTGCTTTTTTGACATCTTCTTTTTGTTGTTCAGAGCGTGACTCCTGCGATACTTCTCAGGTTTTTGCGTGAACATCGATCAGAATGGGTAGACAATAATATTGATGCTTACTCAGCTGCGGCTGTTAAAGTTGGTCCTTGCAGCCTACCTGGGGTCCGAGTCTCTAATTTTGGGGGTCAAGTGATACTTCCGCTGGCACACACTGTTGAACATGAAGAGGCAAGTGTTTAGATCTTATTTAATCAACTTCATGGAATGCCCATCTGTCTAGCTTCTTTGGATACTGTTAGAGTGGGTTAGAGTCCCACCTTAATGGGTGAATGGACCCGTGTTTTGCTTATTTAGACTTGGACAAATTTTCCCCTCGTAAGCTAGCTTTTGGTATTGTGTTAGGTTCAAGTACCATATCTTTAAATGGCATCAAAGCCCATTCCTTTCCAGATCTTGTTTCACCTGATATATCGTTTATTTATATAATATTCTAAACTAAGATTCACAGGGCTTATACCCATCGCCTTGAGGCTTATGCTTTGTCTTGCGCCCGCGCCTTTTGAAATGCTAATCCTCACCTCATGAACTAGTTTTTGGGGTTGAGTTCGTCCTAAGGTCCATTTCTTTGACAAGAAAGTACTATAATTGATCCCTCATCATTACTGTTGATCACTAAATCTTTTGTGCTCAGTAGTTGCTGGAGGTCATTAAGTTGGAAGGAGTTTGCCATTCCCCAGAAGATGTTATAATGCCAAGAGATATGTTTCTATTGCAAGTAAGTTCTATTCCTGAACATGTGAATATTGTTTGTATGTAAAGAAATTTTACTGGAACCAAAAAAACTCATAACATTATAGAAGAGGGACTTAAAACTAGATAATGGGCTACTTAATTGTTTGAGAAGCTTTAGTTAACTCTGGTTTTGGACCACCATCCAGATCCACAAGAAAATTTGTTATAGATAACATATGCTCCTTTGTTGCTCGCTTGATCTACTGAAACACGAAAGGTACTATGCATGTTCATCTTTAGTATCACAAGTCTGCTGTATAACCAAATAGTGAGTATCCAGATTCTTGATCCCTCTGGTCAAAATATTGGTCAAACCTCTATTGAAGCCGAGTATGCGGGTTAAAATGACTGTTTTGACTCTAAATGTGGTTACAACACTTTGTCCTCTGTGCTTTTGGCAGTTGTGCAGTGGAATGGATGAAAATGCTGTTGGTACCTGTGCTGAACTCATTTTTGCTCCAATTGATGCCTCATTTGCTGATGATGCACCACTCCTTCCCTCTGGATTTCGCATTATTCCTTTAGACTCTGCTAAGGTTAGCATGTTCAGCGCTTGATCACTTCTTATTCTGCTTTTTTCCGCGTTGCTTCTTATCTACTGAGTACTTTGAGAATGTTCAATTTCATGCAGGAAGCTTCCAGTCCAAATCGCACCCTTGATCTTACTTCTGCTCTTGAAACTGGGCCAGTAGGAAGTAAGGTGGCTAATGACCTTAAGTCGACTGCTGGCACATCAAAATCTGTTATGACAATTGCTTTTCAATTTGCATTTGAAAGCCACATGCAAGAGAATGTTGCATCAATGGCTAGAAAGTATGTGCGAAGCTTCATTTCATCTGTTCAAAGGGTTGCATTAGCACTTTCTCCATCTCACTATGGTTCTCTGGGAGGTCTTCGTCTGCCGCTGGGGACTCCTGAAGCTCATACACTGGCTCAGTGGATCGGCCAAAGTTACAGGTGTGGCATATACATGCATGTAGCTAAAAATATAAGTATGTGATATTCTAACTCCAGTTCTATATGAAGCACATGGTTCACAGACAGCCTATGATGGTTAACATGTACAATGGTCTTGTCATGATATATCTTATCTTCCGAGTTCAATAAACTGTGCAATATGTTTCCACTGGATGTCTCATGGTTTATTTGCAACCTATATTGGTCTGTTGTATAATGCTCATGCCGCATGTTTCATCTTTCTGCAGTCAATCAACCATTCAATCTATTGCAAGTCAATTGTATTTATCTTCTGCGATTGCTGAGATATGTTGCTTGCCTCTTAAAACAAGAGAGACTTGATTCCTTGTTTCAAGTTTGATTTGTTTTTCATTTTTTTATTTCTGCTAGTGCTGATGTGCAAATGATGTTTACTTGTTTGCATTTAGAAGTTATCTTGAATAGAGGATTAGTATGAGGAATATATTGCATCTCTGTCCGCTGCTAATTAAGTGTTTGACTCTGTTCTCCCTTTTTTACAAGGCATTTTTTGGGTGTGGAGCTTCTGAAATTGGGTAGTGAAGGAAGTGAATCTATCCTTGATAGCCTATGGCATCACTCAGATGCTATTATCTGCTGCTCTGCAAAGGTTTGCTTTCTAGATTGTCTCTCTCTGCAGTTCCTTATGCTGCTGTAAACAGATTCTTCAGCAAAATTTCAGAATTCAAGTACTTCCGTCGTCCCAATTATGTGTTGCATTTATGTGATGCACTTATGACTGGGCGGTGAGGTTAAGCAATAAACACTTCAAACACTTGTAGTCTAAAATATGTCATAAATATTCTTTTAGCTATACATTATCTTAAGGTAAAATTTTAAATGCAAAAGTTCACTTGTTCTCAAATACAGGAAGGTATCATTATTTTTTAAATTTCTGTTTTTCCTCTTTCAAATTGCTTTGAAATTCTTTTCTTGAAGCTAACAGCCTATCACAAACCTCTCTCCCGCCACGAGGTGGGGGTAAGGTCTTGCGTACAGATATGTTGTTGAAGGGATATCATTCTTTAGCTATGTTGTTGAAGGGATATCATTCTTTTGGAATAGGCTAAAGAAAATGTATCACACAAGTTGGGACACAGGCAGTATATCTAGTTCTGGAAAATATTCAGCAGGAATCCGTTAAAAGCAAAACTCCTTTATTGTGATTTTGACTTTTGACATCATTGGTGTTGTTTGGAGTTGTCTCATCTACAACGAGTTTTTAAATCTATTGTTATGTGTGTTCAATATTTATGCAGGCTTTGCCAGTTTTCACATTTGCAAACCAGGGTGGTCTTGACATGCTCGAGACAACCTTGGTTGCACTTCAGGATATTTCTTTGGAGAAAATATTTGATGAACATGGAAGGAAAAACCTCTGCTCCGAGTTCCCACAGATAATGCAACAGGTTGGTAACTCCTTTATGAGAAATCTGCTCAATTAGTGAGGCAGTGTCTGGGTAGTGTTGTAGCTACCATCGCTATTACAGCTTGCTAGTATTGATTGAAATGAAATTAAGTTTTTCTGAGAGAGCGAGAGCATTGGAGCATGTACTAACCATGTTAACTCTCATATGGTGACAGGGGTTTGCATGTCTGCAAGGCGGAATCTGTTTATCGAGCATGGGTAGGCCTGTTTCTTATGAGAAAGCTGTGGCTTGGAAGGTTCTGAATGAAGAAGATGTTGCTCATTGTATTAGCTTTATGTTTGTGAATTGGTCGTTTGTCTAAATTTGTTATGGGGGAAAGTATCAGTAAACTTAAGCAGCATCTTACAAACCATAGTTCGAATTAACTTGCTTTTAGTGCCTTCGTTGCTGCCCAATGTGACATGAAACTGTTTGGAATGTGATGTTACAAGATGGACAATGGGAAAACAATAATGCCTTTTTATTTTGTTTAGTTTTTCACCGGTGTTTGCATTGGAGTCTAACTTATCCGGATTTGTGCCACGTGGTGCTGGGGTTGGGAGGGGGGAAGCTTCATTTCATCTGTTCAAAGGGTTGCATTAGCACTTTCTCCATCTCACTATGGTTCTCTGGGAGGTCTTCGTCTGCCGCTGGGGACTCCTGAAGCTCATACACTGGCTCAGTGGATCACTCTTTTTTCCTCCTTAATTGTTAGAGTCGTTTCACTTTTGACTTTTATTTTTTAATTATATTTTACATATGTTTGTGAACTCCGTAAGGTTCTATCGGCTAGATATGGTATATGAAGAGAATGTTGCATCAATGGCTAGAAAGTATGTGCGAAGCTTCATTTCATCTGTTCAAAGGGTTGCATTAGCACTTTCTCCATCTCACTATGGTTCTCTGGGAGGTCTTCGTCTGCCGCTGGGGACTCCTGAAGCTCATACACTGGCTCAGTGGATCCTCATTAAAAATGACTTAAGGGATAGAAAGAATGATTTTACGCCTATCTGATTTCCTCATCTTCTTCCTAGAGTCTTGAAATTTTCATTCTTATTAATTATTATTTGACTATTACTAATTATAAAATACTTAGTATTTGTGTTGGGAATTTGGTTTCGTGACATCTCAGGACAAAACATAATTGCTAACAAAAACTTCGGAGGCCACAATGTATTTTTCATTTTTATAATTTTAAGTTAACAATATACCTGCAATTTCTTTTACTTAATTATAATTAAATGGTAAAATACAAAAGAAAGTGATGAATGCCATCCTATAAAAATAAATAAATAAATAAATTTCATAAAAATGTCATGTGTTTTATTTTTATTAATTGACCTCCTATGTTAATTAAAATAAAAGATTATATTAACTAAAACAACATTTATCAAATCTCTTGATGATACATGTCCACATTTACAGGTTTAATAATAATAATGCAACTAGTGCATAAGTTAAAGTTTATTCCCCCCTGCCCCCCTCTTATTTTTGTCAAGTTTGTTATCTCTGCTTTGCTTTTCTCTTCTTTTAATTTTTTTGTAGGACTGGAGTGCTAGAATATTCAAAAGGCCACTTGACTTTTGGGAGCCAAATAATAAATTATAAGAGTACCGCAGCGCTTTTCCTTTTTCAGAATCTTTTAAGAACAAACAAAAGAAATGAAGAAAGATTAAATGCGCTACGTCCAGTATTACAAGGACCAAAACTCAAATTAAGTAATAACTTCAAAATTTTTGACCTACTGTTATTATTTAAATTAATCATTAAAATAATATATTTTGTAAAAATTTTACAAAATTAGTATAAATGTATTTATTAGTAACGTTTTAGATTACATTTATTTAACGATGTTAATTTAAAAATCGTTACTCAAAGTAAAGTTCTATAATACATTACAGTGAGACATGTTTTACACCTAAAATATTACTCACTGTAACGTTTCTTAAGAATTCAATCACGGACAATTGAATCTTGCAAATATAGAATCGAATGCTACAAATTTAGTTATAATACGTTTTAACTAAAAAGAAATTTTACTAGAAACGTTTTAACTTTAACTAAGTTGATTGAAAAAAATTACAGCTTATCAGATGAGAACTCATCAGCAAAACAGAATGAATCTGGTGACAAATTACATTTCAACATTAATGTCGAGGTTGTAAAAGATAAGGTAAAATCAGTATGCTTTCATCAAAAGTAGAACTATGATAGCTAAAAAAAAATCAATCTGATTGCGATGTCCTATATATTTTTCTCAATATAGAAATATCATAACAGACTTCGACTATTGAGGTCATGTTTGTGGATTCACAAAATGTCACTATCAGTAACATTTTAAGTTAAAACAACTGTCAATTTTTTTAAGTTAAAATGTTATCGTCATTAATATTTTATAACTAAATTTGTATAACTCGTAGTAACGTATTATAAAATGTTATTCACAGTAACGTATTATGCTAAAAATGTTACAATAATGACTTTTTAAAGTAACACCGTTAAATAAAATATAAAGAAATACGTTTATATTAATTTTGTAAACTTTTTAAGAATACGTATTATTTTGGTGAATTAATTTAAATAAAGGTTTAGTTTGGCAAAAAATTCAAGACCTTCAATGCTTTCATTATAACTAGAATTTTTTACCAAAGTAACCCATTATTTAAATCATTCATCAAAATAATATGTTTCTTTTAAAAAAATTGCAAGACTAGTAGAAATGTATTTTTCAGTGATATTTTTTGTTATGTTTTATTTAATGATGTTAACTTAAGAAATGTGATTATGAATAATGCTTTTTACCATAATAAATTACTCACAATAATATTTTATAATATATTACTTTAAAATATATTTTAATCTAAATATTACTCACAACAATATTATATTTCTTAAAAATTCAATCATTAAATTAAAATAAAAGAAAAGGAACTTTTACGAGCAAGAATACTAAAAAAAATCATGTGAATTATATAATACATCGAAGGTTTATTACGTGCATAATTTGTATACTATTTTTTTTTTCTAAATTAGTAAAATCTTTTGGAATAAATATTTTTACTACATAATTTTTGACGGCGTTCCAATCAATTCCCAAAAAGAAAACGATAAGGATGAAGATCAGATTGTATTGAATGAGTGCGAAAGGATGAAATAATATTTCATATAATCACTTAATTATGAATTTTTTTATAAAAATTATTTAATTTTAATTTTTAACTTAAGTCATCTCAAGTATGAATTTTTATTTTTAAAAGTGAATTAACTACAATTTTTAACCAAAAAATGACTCTAGCTATATGAATATTTAACTTATAAATTCACACAACCTATTTAATTAATTTTTAAAATTAAAATTTACTGGAGTGAAACTTTATTTCTAACTAAAATTTAAAAAATAAAAAAAGATTTAATTAAACTATTTAATAATCCACTCATTAAAAATATAATATTAAGCCTTTTATTTTATGTTTATTTATTTTCCTAAAATAAAAGGCTCGTGTAATATTTTATTTTAAAATTAAATTTTAAGCAACACCTCTCTTCCATCGAACAAATTGTTCCTCATTATTTAATAAATTTTTTTTTTATACTTTTTCATAGTTTTTATCTTAAGATATATTATTATAAGTTTGATTTAAAATTTTGAATAGTTTAATAAAGATTGTCCATAAATATCAGTAATTGTTGGTGAAAAATTTGGGATCTATTAGCCTAAAAAAGACTGATATAATACAACTCTAAATTCTTACATATTTCAAATTTGGCTTGTGACCTTTTCATAATTCAAAAGGTGTTAATTTAAACTTTTATGAGACACATAATTTAACACATAACAAGCGGTCAATATAGCTTCATCGCAAAAATTTAAATGTACACTTGACTCAGTAATCATGACATTAGTTAATTCAATCAAGTTCTATTTTTTCTTTCCGCTAGACCATTAGATGTAGGAAAATAAGAAGACGGAGTTTCATAAATTATTTCCAATGATCTAACAAAAAAATTAAACTTATTTGGCTCATATTTATGTTCTCTATCACTTCTAATTCTTTTTTTATTTTTCTTCGGAACTAATTTTCAACTTTATGAGATAAATTTTAAACCTTTTAAAAGTATCACTTTTATTTTTATTAAGTAAACAATGTAAACTTAAAAATTAATCTATGAAAGTTGTAAAATATGTATTTTCTCCTTTAAGTTAAAATTCTTCCAAGTTACATATCTGAACTAATTCTAATAAATTATTTTTTTTCAACTTAAAATTAAGGTGTTTTAGTGATTTTGGAGCAACGAAACTAAGTACAACACTCAACTCCAAATAAGGAAATTAATATATAAAATATTAATATTAAAATGCTAAAATACCAATAGTAACTTTAATAAATGTCAAATCAAAATTAAATGAACGCTATGCTGATCCAAAAAAAAAATCAGCACCACTGAGAATAACAATAATATTAAATATTTATTCTTTAATTTTATATTAATTTAGATAATTAAAATACATAATTTAATTTTAATTTTTTAAATGTTTGGTCATGTAATTTGTAATACTTATTTAACTTATTTTAGTATGATTTAGTAATTTTAAATTATGATAATAATAATAATTATTTATTTTATATAATTTTAATATTATTTTTTGTTGAATATTTTAGTGTCATCACAATCATATTTTGTGTTATTTTCATAAAAATATCTTAGATAATTATATTTTGATAGAATTAAAGAAATATTTGAAACTTAAGTTAACTGTATATTTGTATGAATACTTTAGTGGAAAAATCTGAAAAAATCTGAGAAATCCAAAAAATTAAGAAAAAAAAGAGGTTGAAAATCTGAATTTTATTAATTTGATTTGATTCATAGATTTAAAAATTCGACACAAATAATTTGAATTGATATTTAAAAATTTAAATCAATTCAATCCATATACATTCTTCATGCTACATGTAAGTGTGGTTTGATTAGATTCTTTAGTTGGACAAAGTAAAAGTTTTCTAAATTTATGTCTTACGAGATTAAGTTATAGTTAAGAATATTTTGATCAATAATTTTTTATAAAATAAACGATAAAGATAAAATTAAAGACCACTAATTTCAAGGAAAAAAAATTTAAAAACCACCTCAAAATTTGATGTAAATGTGAAATAAATATGGAACTTAACTCAGTCTCAAAACTAATTTTTGAAAGAAATATTATCCAAATTATTATATTAAGAGTTCATGTCACTTCATCCTGTTGGGGACCGCGCGCACCCACACCCCAACCCCGCATTAGTATGATATTGTCCGCTTTTTGGATCAAGCCCTCACGAATTTATTTTTGGGTACCTCCCAAAAGACCTCATACTAATGGGATTAAGTGAACACTTATATATTGCTCCATTTTTTCCTA
>DF358653.1:80522-91927 GCA_000787875.1 Solanum virginianum
AGCTACATCTGTGGTTAGCCACTTGCATTATCAGAGGTTTGTGCTTACGACTGGGTTAAAGGCTATTTGTACCTTCAGGGACTAGAGGTTCAGACTACATTCGCGGTTAGAGATTGTCTGCATTTTCAAGGATCAGAGGTGCGAGTTTTGTACTGTCATCTATCTGAGTTCATGATGTTTCTATGTGCCCACATCTAATTTAGCCTTGTGCACAGGTCTACCTTCTGGGGATATGAGGGCCCAGTGGGCATATAGATTTTATGTTGCTTGCATCTTACACCCGCATACATACCCCGACTTCTCCTGTTTGATTGGTTTGTTATACTGTATTCTAACTTATCCGTCTATATTTACTATTTTTACTCAGTCGGCCTATGATGCCTACTGAGTACCTTTTTCTAATACTTATACTACACTTTGCATCTGCTCGGTGTAGGTTCTAGCACGAGCCAGGGGCGTTGATCTATCCAGCTAGTAACAATCCTTTTCAGAGACTTGGGTGAACATCAGGCATTCTTGGATCATTTCGGCCTTTATCTGCATTATATTTATTATGGCCCGTTTACTTTTTGAGACTAACCTTGTATTGTACATATATATATATATATATATTATTTTGGCCTAGTAGAACATGTATCTTTTGTTCTAGTAACTCTGTACACGTACATGTGACTTTTAGGTTCTGGGAGGATCCTTTATATATACATATTATCTTAATTAGTTGCTGGTTCCCTTGCTATTATTGATGGTTTTTCTTAATTGTGAGTTTCTGGTTAGTTTTCTGCCCTCACACTCATTTCTAGTAGTTCCAAATTAAGAGCTAGCGTACTTGCTGGTGGAACATGGTAAATGTCACCACGACTCAAGATATCGAGTCGTGACATCAGGGAATTATTGTAATTTGAAAAAGAATAGAAAAAGTATGTAATTAGTTTTAACACAATGACATCATATAAGTTATACTAATAAAAAAAAATGAGCGAGATAATTTTTAAAAGTCATATGATATTTTTTAAATTAACTAATAAATTTTAATTTTTTTTAATAAAGTAAATATATGACTGTTAATAAAAAGAATAAAATATGCACCACTTATTAAATAACAATATATATATGCATCACTTTTATAACGAGGATATACATAGTGAATCACAAAATTAAGTGCAGCTATTCTACACAACTCCTGGTGGTTAGATGTTCTAAGGCAGACCCCACCATCACAATTGGTGTTGGCTGATGCAAAATCATGTATAGGCAGTTCGTCATCTTGCAGACCCACTCTAATAATTAAATTAAATGTGATCAGGTCCATATATCAATTTAATTTCTTGTTGGATAATATACAAGAAAATGAAATTTGTGAAAGAAACGTTACTTCACCAATTGTGCAAGTCTTATTCAATTTTATCGCTTTTTCTTTTCTTTTTTCTCAACATTCTATTTGAAAATAATTTCCCTACATATAATGATGATGAGAAAATGATAACAATAACAATTGTGTTATTAATAGTAATGATGGACATGCATTTAAAGCTAAGACCTACCAATATATATATCTTAGCTGTGTGCGAAAATTGCAAAAATATCATTTCTCACTTGTCTGGACTATGTCATGGAATACCTCATATAATAATGTAGGTATATATACTACAACTTGCAGTACAAAGAGCACAAAAGGGAAATAATGCGCTACTAAAAAATCACTATTTTTATAAAGTTTTACACTGTATCAACGGAAATTTGTTACCCGTCATACATTTTCCCACAAGAGCTGATTAATTTAGTGAAAAAATTATATTCTATAGCACAAATTTTTCAACTATTCACGATAGAAAAAAAATTGTTATAACCAGTAACTCTTAAATTGTCATGAAGTTTCAATTATATATATCGAAACAAAAAAAGATAATGTACATAAATTTGTTATACAGGGACACCAAAAGTGCATAATTTACTCATTAAAAGTTAAATGTGTTTACTTGAATATTATGATTATGATGATAAAAGAATGGAATGTAACTATAACCGAGTACGAGCACATTTTCTTTCTAAAAGCTACACCAATAACATATCTAGGAGAAAAATCTTAATAGCTTAATTGATTGTTAATCTGAACTTTTATTTTATTGGTGAGAGTTTGATTTTTCATATTGTAATTCTCTCTCTGTTTGATTTTTCATATTGTAATTCCCTCTCTTTTTACTCCTTTTCCTACCTCCAATTTTTTTAAAACAGGAACATATTAATCGGTATAATCTCACGAGTGGGATATGGAGGATCGTGTGTACGCAAATATGCAATTTTATTTCTACCTTGTGAAGATGAAGAGACTATTTTCAATAGATCATCAGCTCAAGTAAAACATATAAAAAACAATTGAGTCATGTGGTGTGAGGTATAAAATATAATAATTTGAAGATAAAATACAGGATTATTATTTTACCCAATGTTTGGATGGAGGTATTAAGTAATCTTTAGATTATACCTTAATGATGAAATAAATTATCTCATATAGAGAATAAAATAACTTATATTGTGCTAATTTATCTTCGAATAATTAATCCCGAAATGGATTATTCCCAATCAAACGACCCCTAAATATATAACGCAAATACGATATGTAGCGAAAAACTATAATGTCAGTAGGGGTGACACTGGGCGGGTTATAATGGGTCAAGACAACAAACTGATCAAGACCCAACTCAATTCAAATTTGGTTGGATCAAAATGCGTTGGGTCAAAGCAGATTGAGTAACGGGTTATAGAGCAGGTCAAGACCCAACCCGACCCAATTGTTACTAAGTTTTACTTATTTTATTTGTCTTTTTTCAATATTTTAGTACTTAATAGAATTATATTTTTCTTTATTATGACTATATAAAATATATCAAATTTAAAAAAATATATATTTTTAATAAGATCTCTCTCGAGTCAATTTAAATTGCATATCAACCTAATTTTAAATGGTTAAATTTAACTCGCCCAAATTTTAACGAGTTGAACGAATTGGATATATTGAAGTTAATTTTGTGACATCTAAATGTCAGTACCACGGTTGTCTATTGAGGTGTATCATACTTATCTCTCAATTATGTATAGAAAATAATAATGGAAAACATTATCCATATAATGATCAGAATAGAAATGTGGGGCTTACATAACTTTTCCAGTCAGGAACAACATAGACATGCACTTAATAGATATATAATCAAACATCAATTAACTAATAATGAATATTATCCAAAATACTTGAAAAGCCAGCAGCGAACTGATGGATATATAAACTGATTGAGCAACTAACAACCCAACCATGTGGTTAGCGTCCCCTACCACTGCTAATTATCACTATTCACTTGCCCCATTATTCTGTTCATCACCATACCTTATATTACCCTCTATATTCATTGCTTTTTAACTACATAAATTTTTAGCAATTGTGCTAAAGGTCCATAACTTAGTTTACACTCCAAAGAAATCGCAATTTCAAATAAAAGGGAAAACTATTTAATAAACAAAATCAATAAATATCAAAGAGAAAAGGCTCATAAATACTCTCAACCTATGGAAAAATGTTCAGAAATAACTTTTTTCCACCTTTTGGTCTAAAAAGGTTTATTTTTGGGTTCAAACATATCATTCAACTTAATAAAAATAGTCAAATCAAATCAACTTTAATTCTTCAAAAAGTCATGTGATATTTTCTAATTGATTATGTATTCATAATATTAACCCCACCCCCACCAAACCCAAACAGCAGTAGCTTTAGACTTTAGACTTAACAATTACAAAGTGCATGGACCTAAGATTCTTTTAATTGGTGTTTATTAAAGTGACTTTATGTTGATGAATATTTCACCAGATCCTAATCAAAATATTTTTAATAGCTTCAAGGATTCACTTTATTAATAGGGTAGGTATTATGAGTTTGAAAAAAGAGCACTTCGTTTTTCAAATTAAAAACGTCAAATATTTTAAAACAAATTCACTTTAGCAAGAAAGGAACTAATGGAGGAGAACTAATGTGTTTCCTTCTTTTAACTCCATTGTCATCTTTTTAGTACTGAGCTATACCTAATTAAGAAATCGAGAAAGGTCGGAATACATCTTTAGGGTTGGTTTGTAAAATCACTTGATAATTGAATTTAATATAATTGGGTATTATCATACATTTGATCTATTTGATTGGCGATGAAATTATTTGATCAATAAGTAATTGAATAATTGAGTATTATTGGCAGTGTATAATTACACTCTCCCTTTGAAAAGCTGTGAATCGGTGATAATTACCTGGTATAATATAAGTTGATTACTTTTTTATTTCTTTCTTTTATTTATGTTTTTTTTTCATTTTAATTTATTTTATTTTTATTATTTTAACTTCTTTTTATTTTTATTATATAATATTTTTAAAAATATATATTTTATAATATTTATTTTTCATTTCCTCTTCATTCGCAACCTTTATTTCATGTGATTCCATGAAATTTTTCATATTATCTTTTTATTTATTTATTCTTTGTTTGTTTTTTCCATTAACATGATTTTATTAGTATTCTTATTTTTAAATTAAAGTTAAATTCATTGTTAAATAAAATTATAAACTTACATTTTTTTTCTTTTAAATCATATTTAAGTACATTATGTTGAAATTTGACATAAAAATATTATGTTAAATTTTTTATTTTAATTTAGAATTATGGATATTTTTAATTCATTTGTTTAAATAGTATTGACTTGATATTTCATATTACAGGCCATTTATATTTAGTTAAATTTGATAGATTGTCTTTTTGTCAAATGTTTTAATAATTTTACTATGACATTAAACAACAACAACAACAACAATAATAACATACCCAGTAGAATTCCACAAGTGGGGTCTGGGAGGGTAAAAATGTACGCAAACCTTACCACTACCTCATAAAGGTAGAGAGTCTGTTTTCGAAAAACCCTAGTCTCAAAAACCCATAAGCAGAATAAACTAGATACAAAAAAAAAAAGAAAAAGGAAAGGAAAAACAAGGGATAACGATTAATAATGAAAAGTAAATGATAATATAAGACGGATAATGGCAATACAGGATATGAAGACATTACTAATCCTACTACCCTTCTATATCCTAAGACCATACTTCTTCGGTCTACCTCTACCCCTCCGAGTAACCCCTAAATCCAACCTCCCGCAACTCCTAACCAGAGCATCGGTGCTTCTTCTTTGTACATATCCAAAATATCGTAATCTCGCTTCCCTCATCTTGTCAACCACAAGGGCCACCTCTAACTGCTCTCTAATGGTCTCATTCCTAATCCTATCACTCCTGGTATGTCCACACATCTATCTCAACATCCTCATTTATGCGACCTGCATCTTCTGAACATGTAAGTTTTTGATTGGCCAACACTCTACCCCATACATCAAAGACGGTCTAACCACTATTCTATAAGACTTACCTTTAAGTTTAGGTGGTATCTTCTTATCACACAACACTCCAGAGGCAAGCCTCCATTTCGTCCATGCTGCCCCAATACGATGTGTCATCATTGTACAAATATTTGTCAAACATGTATTTCATTATGTTTGTATAAATCTTGTGTTTTTAATTTTTATGATTAATTTAATTAAAATATACTAATTTGAAAAATATAAATTAATTTTTTATAATATTAGTTAAGAACATGTGTTTACTAATTAATATAATATCAAAAGACAATATATATCTTAAATATTTAATTTAGTATTATTTATAAATATCCTTATTTGTCTAATATAAATTTTTAATTTGAAATATTTAAAATTTAATATAACCTTGTAATTACACTTGCACAATCAAACACACTGATAATTACACGGTAATTATATTGTGGCAAAAATCAAGTCACAACAATTACTAGATTATGTAATTAATAGACTGATAACTATTATCCTAGTAATTACATCAATTTTAATTACTAGCAAACAAATCCTTAAAGTATTTGAAATTAAACAATTTTGTCCCGCATATTTTTAAAAGTACGTGAAATCGAGCAAATATGTTCTTCGTTTGATATGTTGGATGAGATGTACAAAAATATTGCATGAGTTGGAACATCTTATGGAATTAACTTATTAACTATCCTATCTTTTATTGAATAGTTAATCCCACTTTTTAGTACATCTCATGAAATTATTAAGTCTTATTTCACCAACCAAATACAAAAATAACGAGACAAATATAAAATAATAACTAATTTTATATTTTATCAAATTATTATCCCATACTAAACCGTCCCTAACAATATGTCTGGACTTTATTCCCTAAGAAATTCATGTTGCTCCCCTTTTTAGTGAAAAAGGTTAGGATAAAAGACTATTCTTAAGAGGATAACACCATAAATTTCTCTTTATCCAAGAAAAGAATTAAAGTGCAATGTTTATCATTTGCCTTTTGGCTCTGTTTTGTGCTCGTTTTTATGTTTTGTCTTTTAAGGTAAATAATTTTTTATATGGATTTTGAATTTATGTTTTCATTTTGTAAATTTCATAAATTATGTTTTGTTCTCTTATAATATTTATGTCTTGTTAAATATAACTTCAATTGATAAAGATAAAAATCGAACAATTTACTTGTATAGTTGTAGGGTTTACCTAGGTAACTACCAAAAAGAAAAGGATTTACCTACGTAGTTAGATGATTTACTTGGTTACTTTGAAAATAATATCCATTCATTTTAATTTATTTATCTTTTTTTTTAATTTGTTTAAGAAAAAATAATTAAAAAAACTCTTTCATTTTTCACATGACTTATTTAATATCAAAAAAATAAAAAATATTTTGACACATGCTACATATCTTTGTAAAACTTAAAATCATATGCTTAAAAAAATCCTTATTACTTTGTTAAATTTATATCAAGTTAACATCAGATAAATAAATTATAATGGAGAGTTATATTATTACATTTAATGCTTAAATTAAACCAATAAATATAAAATATACTCGTGTACACGTTCATAAGTCAACTATAATTGAGTGAAATGTTGGGGAAAAGAAATTACTTTTTGGAAAACATTTTTCTCGTGTCCCACCAACGCACTTAAATGAAACACGTAGGGGCTGTTTGGTTAGTGGTTCAAGTTATGTAGAATTTTATTGGGCAAACAGTAATTATATAGATATTAGTTGTATGTAATCTGTCCTTTTATAGTATGAAATTCTTTCAAGTATTTTATAAAAAAAAAATATCATGTTTAATATATTTTTAACAAAAATAATTTTAAAAAATATAAAATTATATATATGTATATACATATATAATAGAATTTTTTTTTCATAAAACTCTGAAATGCAGCATAGAAAAGTTAGGACTAGTTAAGAAATGGGAAGAAAAAGACTGCAAAACAATGGGAAAGAAGGATTGTTCACAAATTCTGAAATTGAATTTCTTTGTTTGTAATCACAAAATGAAGGCTTTTGTTAATTTCTGATAAATGACAATGAGATTTCGGATATCTCCTAATTTTTCAAATCTACTCAAGATTGATTTCATGAACAATTTTTTCGATCAGTATTTTTTTAGGATAATTATCCTTTTATTTTTTAGGAAGAAATTGCTAAATACAATATATTGAAAGAATTTAATATTAAATATGATACATTTTTCAAACTCTATTTTATTTATATTAAAATGAAAAATAGGTAAAAAGAATTATCATTAAAAAGCAATCAAAAAGCAGGCAAATAGTAAAAATTTTGAAAAAGTGCACATAGTTAAAAAAATTTAAAGTAAATTGATATTGATAAATATGTAATTTTATTATTTTAATTCATTTGTTACGAATATTCATATAGCCCCAACCTTCATGCTAAAAAAGAACTTTTAAACCAATGAACCAACTCATCATTTTGAAAATTGGTTTCTTTAGCTAATATTTAATATACTTTTTAGGAATTATACAAGTAACATACTGAATTTAGTCAGATGATCAAGAATTTTCGTGATCCAAAAGTTTAACATAAATTCGCCTTGAATACACTCAACTACGATATAAAATTAATATATAAATAATTTGTACGCAACATTTAAAATCTACTAATCAAACATCATATAGAATCAACATATGAATAACTTTTATTCTACTTATAAATCAAATCATATATAAAATTAATACATAAAAATAACTAAATTATTCATATATTAGATTAAGCCTTAATCAATGACCAAACAATCCCTAGTTTAACTGAAATGTATCCTGAAGCCCAAAGACTATATAATTATAATAATTACAAAAAGTGAGATTCTCACTGAAAATTAAGATACTCGGAAACTGTATATTATTGTATTATATTTTGCCTTTTAAAGAGCTAATGTCTTTTGGCTAAAAAAGAAACCTTTTTTTGTCTTGTTGCTTTACACCTCTCTTGAAGCTTCAACCTTTTAGGCTTTTTAATCACTTGAACCCATAAGTTTTTGGAAACAATTATTTTGATATTGCAGGAAAATAAATTTTGAAAACTAAAAGGATTTGGTATGGCAAAAACTAATTTAACTTTGATATACTAATCTCAGTATTGTAATTTATGTAATAATATTTAACTGAACACAACTTAAAAAGAAAGAAAAATTCTTGAAACAACGACTAAAAGCTAAAGTTTAGTTGGATTGCATATTTGTCAAAAAAGATTAATATTATAATTATAATATCATAAAATTATTCAAATGTTTGACAAAAAATAATCCTTCAATTTTAACTAAAAATGAATTGCATATAATGTTAAATAGCAAGTGACCGATACCAAAAACATAGTATGATTCAAAACTCAAAAAAATAAAGTTTACATAATACTCTTAGGTCAAATTCTAATATAACGTGAAAGTAAGTTTCAATGTAACTTAAATAAACATAAATAATTTTTTTTTAAAAAACATAAGTTTATAACATCATTCAAAAATGTGAAATTCTACTTTAATTCAGGACTATGATTACTATGCAGTTATGCTAAATAAAGAACAAAATTAAAAAAAAATAAGAAACAAAAATATTCGTGCAAATGAAAGTTAAACAATGTAAAATAAAAAATATATTTAAAATCTTTTGAAAAAACTTAAAAGTAAAAACAAAACAAAAATTTATATATATATATATATAATTGGAGAAGTGAAAACGTTTAAGTGTCAGTGCCACAATAAAAGTAGTTTTTTTAAATAAAAAATATATAAAAGTATATTTTAAAATGAAAATACCATGAAATTGCAGTTATTCGTTTTAATTCTGGAAATTAATTTTAAATGTATGTAATTACAATTATTTTCTTAATTTATAAATCAATTTCATAAATATAGTTTTCCAACCTTACAAATATATTTAAAAAATATAATTACATGCAGAAAATAGCAGTTAGATAACTGCAAAGATAATGTGCCCTTAAACATCTAATAGGAGACGTGTGTGATTCCCCTTTTTAGAGAGAAATTATCATACTTTTTAATTGTGAAATATTTTAACTATCTTTTCACATGTCATCAACTAAATGATAAATGTCAACACGCTAAAAAAATTCTAATGTTCTAAAATTTCAGATTTTCTAAATATTATATTTAAAAAAAATTAATTTATTAAATATCAAAAATCTTTTAAAAAATTAAAATAAAATGAATATTAAATATTTTTGTTAAATATATTAAATATTAATTTTGAGAAAGAATTAATTTTAAAAAATTCTTTTTATAAAAAATGAAAACTGCCCTATATAAACTGCATACTAATAATAATGAAAAATAAGTAATAATTTCCTAATATGCATATTAACTTCCCACATCCATTACTTTCTATGTTTTTCAAAAAAAAAAAAATCAAATTTTGAATTTCAAAAAATAACTAACTTTATCCCAAAAAAAACAGCTTATCTCATAACCAACTTCTTTTTTTAAAAAAAAAAAATTAAAATTGTTATTTCACACCTCTAAAAACTAATTCTTCAAATAGGTGTGAAACGAAATTGCCTCCATATCTGGAGTTTGTTGTACAATCAATATCACAAATAAAAAAGTCATAATACTTTTGTCGTATTTCGAACACAAAATTTAATAGTTTTGATATGCAGAAACAAGAAGAAATTGATGATAGAGAAATGAAGGAATGTGAAGATGAAGTAGTTTATGGCAGTGAACATGCTATTTTTGCTTACGCATTTGTATGTCAACTTTGATTTGTGAGGATGTCTAGCACACATAACTTTTACATAGCCACGTGTAAGTAACTTCTCCATTCTCCTTCATTTGTTAGTCGGACATGATTATTTATCATTATGATAATGATTAAAAGGTTAATAGTATACAAGGAATAACAAATCAAGAAGAAATTTATTATTGAAGTTAAGTTTTACCAGAGTATGACATAAAAATTTGCTATGTTTATTTTGATTATTGTGTTGAAGGCCAGTAACATCTGATTATATATAATTACATGTGTTGCGTAACTTATAAAGATTCTTTTCTCAAATTCACGGATAACATTCTACTGAAATTCTCAGATTCTTAAATGTCAAATGAACGTTGCAGTTGAGTTTGCTCAGGAGTATTACTGTCGTATTGAAATTCATTTTGTTAAGTACTGAAGAGGTTTATACTCTATCATTATGGTTATGTGCATGGATAGGTAACAAAGATAAAAAAGCATTGTGTTTCTATTTCATGTACATTTAGTGTCAAAAAAGAAAATTATAGTGCAATTTTTATCATATTCATTTGTGTTGTTTTTATTTAATTTTGATATTTGAAGTTAAGAAATAATCACCATATCCTACTATTTGATGACTTTCGACTTTTATTTCTATTTTAATTTTTGACCTGATTCTTCAATAAGAGGAAATAAGTTAGCAATATAAAATAAATTAATTTATTTTTATTGTTTGCTGTTGCAACATTGTTTCTTACTGATTATAAGTGAGAAAATATTATATTTAAAAATCCTAAATACTTCTTCTAATTTAAATTAAAGAAAAAATTTACTACTGTATATGAGATTTTTGATAAGTTGATTAATATTTATCTTATTATATTATACAAATAGTCAAGATTACACATATACTTTGATTGCAAAAATCGAAAAAGCTATGAGAAAAAGAGGAAAACGGTTACATAATTGTCTTAAAATATTGATTTTATTGTACATATTGTTAAAATTATGGTGCTTTATATTGTACGATCAGAAAGAAATTTCTTCAAATTGTTGTTGAACGCATTTGTCCGTAACAAATCGATTGGCTTCATTATTTAAAGTTCTTATACAAAGTTTTTGGTTTCAATTTTATTAAATTGATTTCATTTGAATATTCATAAGACATTTATTTTGAGAGAGTAAAATATAATGTAAATATAATTCAAATAGGTGCTAATAAAACCTAACATAAAATAATAATAATAATA
>DF358652.1:13280-25681 GCA_000787875.1 Solanum virginianum
TATATATCTTTACCATCTAACAATTAATGCATATATATACCTTGGTCATCTAATAAATGATGTACAATCATCATTTTGTTAATAGACCGAATTTAAAAAAGAAAAACAATTTAAAATTTATTTTAAAATTTCATAAATGTCATGTGATTTAGAAAAATTATCTAATCCGTCTTTTTACCCACGGACCCCTGGCTCACTTAAAAAAGAATCATTTCATTTCTATTCAGATCTATCCACACACATTTTATAATTGAGTAGAAGAGAAATTATTTTATTTTTTTTAATTTGGGTCGGGTCTAAAGAGGTAAAAAGGGGATGAGGCAATTTCTTAAAGCCAACCGATATTTTTAGAATTAAAAGAATCAATATAATAAGTTTTTAATTCAATAAAATATGGATATTTTAACAATAAAGATAAATATGCATCATCTTTTGGACAACAAAAGTACATACGCACTATTTTTAAAGACATGTTTATGTGTACTCTAAATCGCAAATTTAAATAATACATAACAATATCCAATAAAATCTCACAAGTGGAGTTTGGGGAGGGTAAAATGTATAGCTACCTTATAGAGATTGAAAAACTGTTTCGTGAGAACCCTCGTCACAGAAAATTTAAACAATATATTTGGTTTTTTCCCTTTATTTATTTTAAATTTGATATCAAATGAAACGTGAGGACATAAATAGCCTATGATGGTTGTATAAATTGGGGCTCAAGAGACCCTTTTTTGCACCATCATCATAGAGTAGAGAGTTTAGGCAATTTGCAAAGATGAAGAGGGTTGTGTTGTTTTTCTCAATTGCACTATTTGTTCCTTTAGCTTTATCATCAGATTTTGCTTCAGATCTCCTCCTCCCCTCTCAACGTAACGCATATAAATCAGTAGTTGATATTGATGGAAATCCAGTGAAAGTAGGTGGCAAATACTATGTGTTGCCGTCTTTAAGGGGCAGTGGGGGTGGTCTTAATTTGTCTAGAATTGTTGACAAAAGTTTGAAAGTTTGTCCACAAGACATTGTCCAAGACCCTAAGGAATTTAACTATGGACGTGCTGTGGAATTCTTTCCTGCATACCCTAATGAAACAATTCTAGTTAACAACCCCATAAATGTAAAGTTCGTACCCGAAAATGAGACGTCTAGTTGTGAGGATTTTACAGTGTGGAAGATGGACAAGAAGTATAAATATGTGGTAGCTAGAGGGACTCTAGGGGCTTTGAACCGAATAAGGAACTGGTTCAGGATTGTACCATATGGAAAAGCCTACAGGTATTCATTTCTTTCCTTTAAATATTCAATACAAGACAACTTCTGTTGCTACTAAACTCCTACTATAAAATTAAAATTTGTGTGCGCAGGTTTGTCTACTGTCCTTCACTGTGTGTTCCTTGCAAGATTAAGTGTGCTGACTTGTACATTTCATATGAGAATGCAAACGTTAGACGTTTGGCTGCCTCGACGAATGAATTTCCATTCTCTGTTTACTTCAAGAAGGTAGAATGATAACATCCTCAAATGTCCACCACCCAACATGTATCATTATTGTATTGGATAGCTACATATATCTATGACTATGTGGCAATAATAAAGATTTAAGTCCTTTTGTTTTTCATCTAATACTATCTAGTGCCACTGCATATGTTTTATTTGAGTCTGAAGCCTAAATAAGGGGATTGATACCTGCAAACTAATTCAGACCGAATCCCACAAAGAATAAAGGGTAAAGACAGGCAATGCAATTGGATTGGGTAATACATTTTTTTTTGTTTCTAAATTCATGCCCATTTAGGGGAGGCACGAACATTCACAGACTCGAATTCAAAATCTCTGATTAATTAAGAGAGATATAGCCCCGTCAGCTGCACCATTACTCATTCAAATGTCATGATGAAATAAATGATGATTTTTTAGCATCATTAAAAGTCTCAACCAAATTAATGAATTCCACTATACATTCTCTCAAACCCTAATATTTAATTCTCTCTCTCAATCAAAATCAAGACAAATAGCAACTATATCAAGAAACACTTGAATTAATATTATTGTTAAAGAAGATCTATTTGGAGTATTGAAACTAGGTCGTCAAAAAACTTATGAATTTAATATTATTGTTTTATGGCTTTTATCAAGAAAATATGGGAGAATATATCATTGTGAAGAGTAATTATATCAAGAAACACTTAAATTAAATTATTTGAAATGTGAAACTAAATTTAGAGGGAAAAAAAAAGAACCTTGAAACAAAATTCTAATTAAAGATGTTATTACGGAAAAGTAATTCAAATAGACTTAAGCTCTAGGTTGTATTATATTTTAGCCGTCCCTCACATTATTGAAGGACATTTTACATGTGCAATTATTCTATCCACAAGTTTTCTATTATCCATCAAGATATATTCATACCACTAGTTTCCTTTTCTACATGTATTTTTTCCTCTCAAAATTATGAGTCTGTTTTATAGGAAAAATATTCCATATATCTCTCAATTTTTGTGATTTAGAATTGATATATTTTTCGTATAAAAGTGGCTCATACATCTAGTAGTACACGAATGATTAAACTATACCATTTTCATTTCTAATGAAAGTAGAAAATTTAATTTTAATTTTGAAATTAAAATGTGATGATTGCCATATAAAGATTACATAACAGTGAAATATTTGATAAATATTCTTGTTAGATGTTTGGTATATCGATTTACACAAGTTTAAGGAAAAAATTACTTGGACGAGTATTTTTTTAAAAATAATTACTAATTTTAATAATATTTTTTTATTTATTATCATTTATAGCAATACATAGCAATATTATGATAAATCTATACTTATATTAATTAAAAGTAAATTATACATGCAATATAAATGTATTATAAGTGTTTAAAAATATATATATTGTGCTTATTTGATAATAATTGACACAAGGTATATTAAAATTTGTGATAAATATATTATCTATCAATAAAACTTGCATTATATATATATATATATATGTGTGTGTGTGTGTGTGTGTGTGTGTGTGTGTGTGTGTGTGTGTGTTTTATAAATAGTTCTTTGTAATATATATTAGAAGTATATTATAAATATATTATAAATGTTCAACGAAAAACCTTATTATTGTTACAGCTGGTAATATTTTCTTAATATATTATGTAAGTTTCCCTTCCAAAGGAAAAATTACTAGCACGAGCCCAACATATATTACCTTTTATTCTAGTTTATGTGACACAGCTAGTATTTGGAGAGTCACCTAATTTTTTAATGTGATTTTTATATATATAAAGATGTTAATTAATGTGTTTTATAGTTTTTAAATGCAATTATTTATAATATATGTTACTCTCTCTGTCCCAATTTTATGGGGCACTGATCGATTTTTTATATAGCTTTTAAAAATTTAAATTATTAATTATTGTGATTTAACATAAGTCTAATCTTTGAGATGAATATTTTTAATACTGGATATGTTATTATTGTTGTGTGTGTATTAAATTCTATTTTTAAAAGTATTTTAAATTCATATAAAAGTCATATCACAAAATATATCCTAAAGACGGAGTATCACTATTCACTAAGCCTTTGTTAATTACCGAACATATTAAAAAATAAAATTTACTATAAATTTTTAAAATATAATGATTGTAAACGTATTAGATTATAAAGACAATTACAAAATTGTCATATTTGAAGTTCTTTAAATTCTAAGGAGAAAAATGCAAAAGTTAAACATTAATGGTAAAATTTTAGTTTTTAAAATTAATTCATTGATGATTCCAATTTTTCTTCCAAAAATAAAGTTGAATACTTTGCTACCTGCTTGCAGTAGCTGAAGCAGACACAACATAAAAATATTTATGTCATTGAGATTCAATCTCGATACACTGAATTTAAGATGTTAGGTCTGAACCATCAAGCCAAACAGCTCAAAGTCACCTGTCTGGTTCAACTACCTACTTGAAGCTATTGAAGCAGACACACGACGATTCTAAGTTTCTCAATCTAACGACTTATTATATAAGAGAATGAAATATATGATAAAAATATTTATGGTTTTAAAGTGTGAACTATAGCTATACATAAATATATAGTTTGCTCAAATTTAAATATTATTATAATTATTGCAAAAACTTTGTACCCCCATAACTCTTTATCATGTGATGTACATCTTATTTTAAATATTTAGAGAAATGAAAAGGAAAGGTTACTAATAAAATGTCACCTGGCATTGTATTGTTCTACCACCCCACATAATTTGACATGAAGAATGCAACAGCTACTGATATGACATATGTACAACAGATATTGAAATGCAAAAATCGTAACATTTTAATTTAAAGTTCAAAGGATATAATAGTCAAAAGGGGGGGAAATTATTTGCAGAAAAGCTATAATAAGATTCTCTTTTAGTCAATCAGATTTTTTCACCATACGTGGAATTACTCAATTACCCTTTTGATAAATCCTCTTTTACCAAAGGATGTAAGTGGAAATAAGTAAATAACCTATTTGATAATGATTGCATCGTCTAATAGAAGACAATGAGATGCACACAATGCATGCAATATAATCTTAATAAGCATATATGTTGACGATATTAAAACTCTTCAACTATTGCTAATATAAGGAGAAAATGAGATACAATGCAATATAAATGAGCATTTCATTTACCATAGTTGATAGATTTGATGTCTTGTAGTGGTTGACACTCAAAAAATATTGCTAGTCTCAAGTGAATCATTGGCTAACTCACTAAACTGAAGAATTAGACATACAGGCAGAAACTTTATTAGGCGAACCTTTAAAAACATTTAATAAACCTCAAAACATCTAAATCATACTTCATACAAAGTCTTAAAATATCTCTTAATATAAATAGTAATAATATTTAAAGATTAACTGACTAATAACTCTGTCCATGAAACCTCTAGTATACTGAAGATAAGTGCAATAACAAGACTCATGATACCTCACTATAAAATAGATAAATTGAACTCTCAGTTTATTTTTTTCCAAAATACATAATTGCATTTAATGAATCCGTTTTATGAACAATTGATAAATCATATTCAAGGAAAGTGATTTATGAGTAAAGTCTGCGACGCGGACTTGGCGTACTCTTCTGGTTCACAAATCTTTTTTAAAATACCACGCATAAAATTTCTACCCAAGTCCATGATACAGACTTGATTTACTCTAGTACATTTTTGAATTTTTTCTTGATTTTAGGTCCGGTCTTAACTAGGATAAATTTTGGAGCATTACATAGATAAACTAGTATGATTCTCTGTAATGATCATCCAGGTAATTTTTATGTTTTTGTCTGTTTTTCATTGGTTAGAGCTTTCCTACAGTGATCTCAAGTCATTTATGATTTGCTGGCATTGATAGTTCAGTCGTTTATCAATGCAAGCACAAACTCACACCAATAGCCTTAAAAATCCAGCCAAACCAGCTCCTAGCCTAAATTAATCATTTTGGAACTACTAGAATTGTCAGAATTGTATGTGAGACCATCTTCCTATAGTTTCGACTGAAGTCAATTATTTAAATTTCAAGAACTTCAAATTACGAAAATTGGCATAAAAAATCATATGAATGATCATACAACCGAACTATCCACGCTAGCAAATCATAAATGACTTAAGAACGCTATAGAAAAGCTTTAAACGCTGAAAAGATTGAGAAGTAAAAAACTTTCAGATCATAACATGATTCAATTTTGTTCACTACTGAACTGTGAAGGATAGAAACAATACCCATTGGAATATTCATGAAAGCTCATAAAAGTGTTAAGAAGATGGCCAAAATGTAGATGTCTTGGTCTCTTTAAAACTCACCAACTAAATTACAACACCCCTTCCATTTGGAGTATTGAAACCAGGTCGTCAAAAACTTACGAATTTAATATTATCACGAGAAAATAGTTATAAAGAGACGAATTTAATATTATCCTGAGAGAATAGTTATAAAGAAATAAATTTAATATTATCACGAGAGAACAATTATAAAGAGTGGTTATATGAAGAAACACTTATATTAAATTAAATTTGAAATGTTAGACTAAATTTAGAGATTAAAAAAAGCCCTTGAAACAAAGTTCTAATTAAAGATGTTATCACAGAGAAGTACTTCAAATAGTCTTAAGCTATAGGTTGTATTTTAGCCCCCCATCACACACACACATACATTATTTGAAGTGCATTTTACACGTGCTAATTATTCCATCCACAACTTCTCTATCATATCCATCGAGATTTATTCATACCACAAGATTTTAGTTCCTTTTCTACATGTACTTTTCCTCTCAAAATTATGAGTTTGTTTTATGGGAAAAAGATTTTAGAGTTGATACTTGATATATTTCTTGTTATAAAAATGTCTTATATATATATATATATATATCTACTATTAAATGAATGATCCTAATAGCCTCATATACTTTGTCTAAAAAAAATGTATTACAAAGGATTCAAATATACCATCTTCATCTAATTAAGGTGAAAGATTTAATTTAAAATTTTAAATTAGAATGTGAAAATTATAATATAAAGATTACATAATAATGAAATATTTGTTTGCCCATTGTACCAACCTTCCTCCACACCCAAATTAAAACATTTAAAATTTAAATTAAAAACTTTGGAATTTTTATTTAAATTTTAATTTTTTTTATCAAAAAAAATTAAAATATCTACTTTGAAAATATTTTAAATTATGAAATATTGTTTCTTGTCAGAAACTATTTTTCTAAAATATTTTCTGATCTTTAGCCAAAAATAAAAGATATTCTCTAAAAAATATTTTCATTTACTAACTAAACAATAAAAATATATTTTACTCATCAACCAAACATGAGAAAATAAGTTAGAAATTAACTTATATTTCAAAAATATATTTTTCACAAAAATATTTTCCTCCATACAAAACACAACCTATAAAGACAATTACAAAATTTATCATATTTTAAGTTCCTTAAATTCTAAGGAGGAAAATGCAAAAGTTAAACATTAGTTGTACCATTTTAGTTTTTAAAATTAATTCATTGATGAATCCAAAAATAAAAGTTGATTACTTCTTAGCAAACTAGTGGCGAAGGCTTGTGCTGTAAATTATTTTTTTAGTCTCGATTTATAGAATATTGATAGATTTTTTCTATATATTTTTTAAGATAATGTAAAATTATACTTGAAGCAGCTAAAGAAATATTATGAAGTCGTTGAAGTAGACACGCTAATACACAACTACTCTAAAAAGATTAAATTAAAAAGCCCATAAATTATTTTTTGTTGGCTCACCGTAAGCCGCAATATATATTATTTATTAGTCTCGATTTATGTGACATCGATAGATTTTTCCTACATATTTTAGAAGATATCGTAAAATAATAATTGAAACAGCTAATAAAATATTATGAAGTTGTTGAAAAAAGCCTACAAATTAATTTTTGTTGACTCACCAGAGGCTGCAATATAAATTATTTTTTAGTCTCGATTTATGTAACATCAATAGATTTTTTATCTATATTTCAAAAATTATTATAAGATTATAATTGAAGCAGCTAAAAAAATATTATGAAGTAATTGAAGTAGACACGTCAATACACAACTGTCTTGAAAAGATTAAATTAAAAAATCCACGAAATATTTTTTATTGGCCTCATATAATAAAGGAGAAGAAGCAGGTAAGACAATCGAAACCTACTCAAGCAGACAGCTACGACCAGAAGTTGCTGCCTTATTCTCTTTTTTTTTTTTTAATCAGGAAGCAGGATTTTATATATATATATATATATATAGTAGCAAGTTAGGATGGATTCCAGGGGTGATCCACAGTTGGAACCTCCCTTTAGAATGCCACGCTATTGTTAGACAAAACAGATTGATTAAAGGCCACATCTCGACCCGAATAGAAAGCTCGATTTAAAGTTTGTTTCCTCACAAAAGTAGTAGTGAAATTGTCCATACATAGGATATTAAGCATACAAACAGGTGGGATTGTAAAAACATTGGGGTGGAGGATATTCCTAAGATAGCCTTTTGGACACATTATGGCCATTATGAGTTGCTGGTGATGTCTTTTGGGTTGACTAACGCTCCAACAACATTTATGGACTTGATGAATAGGATGTTTAGATCGTCCTTGAATTTCTTTATTATTGTCTTCATAGATGATATATTCCCCCAGTAGAGAGGAGCACAAGCATCATTTGAGGATTGTACTTGGAATTTTGAAAGAGAAGAAGCTCTATGCAAAAATTTTCAAAGTGTGAATTGTGGCTTAGCTTGTTGACTTTCTTAGGACATGTGGTGTCCAAAGAGGGTATTATGGTGGATCCTAAGAAGATTGAGGCAGTTCAAAATTGGGCCAGACCTGCTTCAGTTACTGAGATTTGGAGTTTCTTAGGCCTTGCAGGTTATTATCGACTATTTGTGGAGGGGTTCTCATCCATAGCGTCTCCTTGGACTAGATTGACCCAGAAGGGTGTGGCTTTTCAGTAGTCTGATGAGTATGAGGTAAGTTTTCAAAAGCTTAAGACCTCATTGACTATTGCTCCGATATTGACTCTACCCATTGAGTGAGAGAATTATTTTGTATATGTGATGCTTCTCGAGTTGGTCTTGGTTGTGTATTAATGCAGAAGGGGAAGGTGATAGCTTATGCATTGAGGCAGTTGAAGGTTTACGAGAAACACTACCCCACTCATGACTTAGAGTTAGCCACTGTGGTGTTTGCATTGAAGATTTGGAGGCATTATCTTTATGGTTTGCATTGTGAGGTGTTCACAAATCATCGTAGTCTCCAGTATATATTCAACCGGAAGGATCTCAATTTGAGACAGCAGAGATGGCTAGAGTTACTTAAGGATTATGATATTATCATTCTTTATCATCCAGGTAAGGCAAATGTGGTAGCAGATGCCTTGAGACGAAAAACAATAAGTATGGTAAGTCTAGCCTTGTTATAGGTTGGAGAGCGTCCTTTGGCTATGGATGTTCAGTCCCTAACCAATAGCTTTGTGAGGCTGGATATTTTAAAATTTGGTTTTGGCTTACATGGAGGCAAGCTCGTCCGTATGGGAGCAAATTCGGGCTCAGCAATTTGATGATGATAATTTACGTAAAATTCGAGAAAAGGTGTTAGAAGGTAAAGCCAAGGAGGCAATACTTGATAGTGAGGGAGTTTTGAGGATAAAAGGTCGTATTTGTATTCCTCGCACTAGCGATCTGACTAGGTTGATTATGGAGGAGGCCCATAGTTCAAGGTATTCTATTCATCCAGGGGCTACTAAGATATATTGTGACTTAAAGCAGCATTATTGGTGGTGTCGTATGAAGAGGGACATAATAGAATTTGTGTCTCGATGCTTGAACTGTCAGCAAGTGATGTGTGAACACCAAAAGCCTGGAGTTGTGACTCAAAGGATACCCATACCTGAGTGGAAATGAGAGCGCATCGCCATGGACTTTGTGCTGGGTTTGCCATAAACCTTGGGTAAGTTTGATACCATATGGGTCATTGTGGATCGATTGACTAAGTCTGCACACTTTATACCAGTTCAAACTAGTTATAATTCAGAAAAGCTAGTTAAGATCTACATTAAGGAGATAGTTCGCTTACATGGGGTGACTATTTTGATCATTTCAGGTTGAGATCATCTGCACAGACACGTAAAGACCGTTCGAGTTCCCTTGTATGTGGTGCCTATTTCTATCATTTCAGATCATGGTACACAATTTACATCTCACTTTTGGCAGTCTATGCAGAAGGAGTTGGGTACTCGAGTGGATCTTAGTACAACCTTTCACCCTCAGACTGATGGTCAGTCTGAGCAGACTATTTAGATTCTTGAGGATATGTTGCCAGCTTGTATTATCGACTTTGCTGGTCCTTGGGAAACAATTTTTAACCTTAGCGGAGTTCGCACATAATAATAGTTACCATGCGAGCATTCAGATGGCTCCACCTGAGGCACTTTATGGTAGAAGGTGCCGATCTCCTGTTGGTTGGTTTGATGCATTCGAGGTTAGGCCGTGGAGTACCGATTTGCTGATGGAGTCCTTGGACAAGGTCAAATTGATTCAAGATAGGCTTCTTATGGCTCAAAGTAGGCAAAAGAGCTATGCGGACAGAAAGGTTCGCGATTTGGAGTTCATGGTTGGAGAGAGGGTTTTATTGAGAGTTTCACCCATAAAGAGTGTGATGAGATTTGGAAAGAAAGGTAAGTTGAGTCCAAGATACATTGGACCTTTTAAGATTGTTAAGCGTATTGGTGAGGTTGCGTACCAGTTGGCCTTGCCACCGGTGTTGTCTGGTGTTCACCCTGTATTTCGGATATCGTGTGATATTTTATTACCCTTATTTTGATAGCACTTGATTATTAAGTATAGGGTGGACTTACAAAATTAGAAGGTGATAATTTTTTATAATATCTCGATCCTAAAGAAGTATCATGAGGATGGTGCTCATGTGATTCGATGGGATTCGGTGTTACTTGACAAGAATTTGACTTATGAGGAGGAGCCGATAACCATCTTGGATAGACAAATTCGAAAGTTGAGATCAAAAGAGATTACTTCGGTAATGGTTCAATGGAAGCATCGTCCAGTTGAGGAGGCTATTTGGGAGATCGAGTCGGATATGCAGATGAGATATCCACAACTTATTGAGCACTCAGGTACGTTCTATTCTTTTATCATTCGAGGGCGAACGTTTATTTAAGTGGTAGGTGATTAACGACTCGTTAAGTCGTTTCGAGCACTAGAATTATTTTTCTTTCTTAGAGAACCCTTTTCAAAAACTTTCAATGATAATGTTGGACTATTTGTGTGACTATTATTATTCTAGTAGGTTAATAATGTTTAGATAATTAACTTATGGGGTGGTAAATAAATTTTATTTTAATCCTAAGTCACTTAACTTATATATTAAAAGAAGTAAAGGAATATAACAGTTGGCATCACAACTTATTAGTTTTATAAAGAAAAGAAGAAAGAGGGGAACGAGACAACACACATCGATGCAGCGTCACTAAGTAATTACCGTGTTCCAGATCAGTGAGATTAATGGTTACAATTATACGAGACATCTTAATGTTGTCTGTGTGAGTGATTGACAATGGGATCAATTATATACGATTTTAATTTAGTGCAAATAGATTTGTGGATATTTAATTATTTATGGTGATGGGATAGTAAAGTGTGGTGCTTGTGTGCAATTAGCAAGAATTGTGGCGGTCCAGGAAATCATTTATTATGGGTGTATAAGCGATTGGCAAGTTAATCTTGCAGGAGATTGTGGTTGGTCAGGAACCAATTTATTGTTGGCATAACTCATTCCAAAATTTCTTATATCATTCACGAACTTACGTATATGATTTTTAGTGCAGAGTTCTTTTCGTAATTATCATATTGAGATAGGTAAATTAATGATAGGTATATGGTATTATGTGAATATAATTAAATTTATAATATTTGGTGGAATTGAGGTTTAACCCTAGGCTTGACATTAGGAACTTAACTATAGATTTAGAGGAGTTTTGAGATCTAAGTTAGACACATAGTAATATGAATGTTTACGGACTCATATATTTACGAATAATGCATATTTAATAGATTGGGAACGTTCAAAAGTTTTACAAAAGGGCAAGGTAAAATCTTGAAGATTTGTGACACGTGATCGGCATTCAAGGTATGTTAAGAATTTTTAGACTTCGTTGAAGGACGTTTTTCTAATTTAAGATTAAAAAAATAAAAATAGAGAATGGGTAAGGATGAAAGGCGAGGGTCTCGTAGCAATGGTGTGACGGGTATTGGTGCGAGTATCGGTGTTATAAAGGGAAAGGTTATTACTATAGATGATGGATTGTAATCCAAGAATGCCAAAGCATATGAGCATTAGTTGATGTAGTATAACTTAGTTTCTTTATGTGGTTGTGTTCCTTTATTGAACCCATATATTTGTGATGGTTGAGATGACTATATGTTGTACCAATATTTGTTGTATTGTGATGCATTACCATCCCCTATATTATTGACGTTATATTGTGCATATGGATTGATATGAGATTGAGTGTGTGTTGAGATCACTATTATAATCTAAGTTGGGCTCGTGGAGAATGTCCGTGCTGGGGATGGTTGATTTATGATAATGCATTGAGATCATCTGTACAGACACGTAGAGATCATCTGTGTCGGTATATGGACCTCGCGAGTCCCCATGAGTCACAAACCCTCGACGTATTCTCGAGAGGTATTATGTATATACAATTTAGAGATGGCTTGGCATTTGCAGTATATCATTTCATAGGGTAGCGTTGTTGCGTTGCATCTCATTATACTCTTCATTCATGTTGATTGTGCTTTATTGGTATTGGATATCGTGTGATATTTTATTACCCA
>DF358652.1:31864-46452 GCA_000787875.1 Solanum virginianum
CCTATCACGGGGGGTAGCCCGAGGGGGCTAAGGAAGAGCCTAGCCAGGGATGAACCCGATACAGTTACCCCTAATCAGCTGGGTCTTTTACAGCATATTGTGCACAGATTTTATAAATTCTACAGTAAAGGTAAAGTGATATAAAGAATGTAAAGTACATGATCCCATAGTATAAGCAGAGGTGATCTCTTATCATACATCAGTGCAAAGTTTCATTTGAGTTGTTATTTTATATACAGTGTTTCCTGCCTTACATNCTCCCCAGTAGGAGTACAGGCTATTCAGCTGTGGTTACCAAGCTCCAGATTACTCCGGGGCTTTGTATGTCTAGAGCTTATATTTTGTACTGTGCAGTTAATCGAGGCAGGGCCTGTCCCGACCCTTATCAGATACTTATCATTATTTAGAGGCTTTGTAGACTATGTAAACTAAAGTGTTGTCAGATCTCCTACCTTGGACTAAGTGGCCCTAACGGCCTAGTCATATGCTTTCCTTTTGGCTTATTAGTGCTATTTACTTTCTTAAAGGCATACTGAAGGTGGAATTCCTTATAATGCATATAGAAAATGTATAGGTATAGGTTGGTTCCCTCGGGCCTTATCAGCAATGGGTGCCAGTCCGCCTTAATAGGATTTGGGGCGTGACACTCTTACCCATTTCGGTGCTCAATACTCCTTCCATGACTTAAAATGCTCATAAGTCTATCAACATCAGAACGTCTGCACAATCAATCTGTCTCAGACAAGAACATCAACTCATTTTTTCATCTATCAACTCAAGGAATTAGGGACGTTCGATTAAGATTCAAGTTCAATGTCACGGCCCAAGCCTAGGGCCTAGACGTGACACAGCAAATGGGAACTCGAAGGGACCCTAAACAAGCCTCTTAGCATATCATCTACACATCCTTGATCGTAGAAGCAATTAAGCAATAACAAGAGAGTATAAATAAGGATAAAGGGACAAATGGGTGTCTTTGATAACCATAAAACATTCAAGAGTCAAATCATGACTTAATTACATCAATTATTCCAATAACACCTCTAGCATAGATTGGCAGGAGCCAAGACACTTTTCGGGCTCAACTTTATACTATCAAGTTCAACATAAAGAGATAATAAAAGTTAGAGCGCAAAGCTAGTGTCCCCAAACTTGAGGACTCACTAAAAGCTTATCTTCAAGATGTCAAAACTAGCCACATGGAGGATGATCGTAAAGGGCTCTGGTTCCTACATGGTAAAATCATGTAGGCATAGAGTATGTGTTAGTATATTTGCATGTACTAAGTATGTAGGATGCAATGCAACAATATATAGACAACATAGTTAACATGCATAATTAGGCAATGGATGAACATATAAAAATATTAAGAATATAGGATGCAATGCAATAAGTGGTAGGCAACATAATCAAATGCATAAGCATAAGAAAGAGATAGTATAATATCAAATATGGCATGCATGATCAATGCTTGAAGTAAGACATGCTTGTATAGAACATATTACATATGTAGGAAGAACCATCATCATAGACCAAACAAACTATTACTTGGAATCCAAGGCATGTCACCCCCTTGGAAGGTGGTCAAGGCATGTGACCCCCTCACAAGGTGGTTGGGCATGTCACTCCCTCACAAGGTGGTTGGGCATGTCACTCCCCAACAAGGTGCGGTCAACTTGCAACACTATAGATACTTCTTATGAATTCAACACATATATACATTTACTTAATCATCATAAAGCCACTTGACTCATAATACATGCAATAGATCATCACTAACTCAAGAATCCTTAATAAAATATTTTATCAAACACTTGGCGGGTGTGTAATGATAGTTCAAAATCATGCAATTCAAGAGTGAAATCATATGAGTAGCCCGAGGGGGTTATCAAACACTTGGCGGGTGTGTAATGATAGTTCAAAATCATGCAATTCAAGAGTGAAATCATATGAGAAAACTCAAGGTAAATCAACCCACCAACACATAGTAAACCCTCATGCAATATAGCTTGAAATCCCTCATCAAATCTCATAGAAGATCATAGATTCATAGCTCAAAACATGCATAATCACAATAGACAAACCATCTCATAGAATAAGCTTGAAATAGGTAGACATGTGTTTCCAATCAATATTTCATAATATCCCAACATAATTTATAATTATAATCCATAATAAGTAATACTCATAAGTAATACAACTTAAAAACATGCAATTTTCATAAAAAGGAAGGTTGGACTCCGTGGGTGAAAGGTCCCAATGGATAAAATACACATACCTCAATTTGGGCATTTCCTTGATGAAGATTTCAATGAGAACTAAAAACTTGAAGAAAGTTCTTGAGATCCAAAAATAAGCTTGGGACACTTGAATATAAATGAAATATTTGGCTAAGTGTTAGAAAAGGTTTTGAGAATGTCTTGAATGATAATATAGAGTTGAAAAATGGCTAAGTATAGGTGTTTTTACGCATAGGTGGGCATGGGGCCAAGACCCAAGAACCTTAGACTGAAATAAAAAAAATTAAGAAAGTCATAATACTGCTCCACGACAGGTCAACAACTTCTGAAAATTGAAAAGTTGACTAAATAAAATTTCACTATGGGTCCTCTAAAATTGGGGTTATACCCATGTTCTACTCAATTTTGCCCCCTGATTAAAAATATGAGGTCGAATTTTTAATATCATGCACGGATTTTGAATACATAAAAATTACAATTATGGACATTTTTTAGGCACATATTCGGGCATTTTTGGGGCGTTTCATTCAATCTCTTAAAGACTCGAAGGATCTCGATCTCTCTCAATCACTTCCATCAATATTATCATCAATACTCACTCAATTCAAGACCCGAACCACAACAACCAAGCACATTTGCATCATCAAGGCTCCATACATAAGAAAAATATTCAAGAAAAATATTTAATAATATATTAATTAAAGAAAAATATATATAAAGTAAAGATAGTTTTCAAGATAACATTCAAGAATTTGCAAACAAGACTCATCACTTTCAACCATTGACTCACTGCAGTCAAAGGGGCACATGGGATGACAATCTCATGTTTTGGGTAGCCTTACATACTTGGAATGAATATTATCTAAGTTTTTTTCAAGAACTTGACCCACAACTTTGAAATCCCCCAAGATTTTTTGTCTTCTCTCTCAAGAATTCTTCATGTAGGATTGTGGGAAAATAGATTTTGAAACCCTTAATACGAATAAAATAACCCTTAGGCACATTTTTGGGACTTAGGATAGGGTGGGGAATGACCAAAAGAACCTTCTCATAAATAAAGAAATAATTTCATGAAATTTGCACTGGTTCGCGAAGCGTCAGGGGCGGGAACCAGTATATTTTTTCCAAAATTTTCTCCGAACGAATTTTAATCTTCCCATCAAAAAAATTTTAAAAAATATAAGTGTCAGTCTGCATTCTGTCTGCGTCGCGCCAGGGGCGCAGACTGACACTGTTTTGAAATTAATTAGCGAAAATTATTTTTTGACCAGGTTGCTCTAAAATTGGGTCGAGGTCATTTTTCCACTCAGTTTTTCGTGTTGATCGCAAACTCGGTCTCGAATTTCCCATCAAAACTTAGGAAGACATGTTATGCGCACGATTACGTTCTAGAGACATTTTAGTAATTTCGCAGGGTGTTACATATCACTTTCAGATAGCATAAAAACAAAAATCTTCCCAGGCTAAAGTGGATAAATATTCTGTTGATTTTTCATTTTATAACAGATCAAATCCCTTTTTAGCTTAAAAAAAAGGTGAAGTGTGAACCCTTGAATTTCCTTTTAAAGAAATTGCTTTATTCACTTCTTGTTAACCATTATGGCAATAAAAGCAATTGTTTGACGCATGAATTTTTCCATATATAAACAAAGAGAAAGAATGGGTAAAGTAACATTTTTTAGTTGGTACGATATTCTTTTTAACTTAAAAACTTTTAAAATTTATGGTATAAAATAATTCTTAGATATTTATGTGGCTATAAAAAGTATTTCGATATCATTATATCAAGTTATGAAACTCTTGAATTGAATTTTATTATTTTAACTTCATATTATACTTTTTAATTATTGAAATTTATGTTATTGATATTGTTACTTCATAAGCTATAAATATAATGATCTTTCTTTGGAAAAAAAGTTGTTAGAACAAATCAATTATAAAATTATAAATAATGGTTTCACCTCTAAATTAAACTAAAAAAAATAGACTTAAAATTGAAATTCCTAATGTAAGAAGAGACAGTGAGGAGCTTGGGCTGACTCATGGTCGTGCATTCTCCTCGGTTGTCTCTTCTTTTGCCACATATTAAGCTGCTTAAACAGGCAGCTGCTCAACATGCCTGCTTGAGCAGCTTGAGAGTATATCGGTAATTTTGAATGGTTTTTCTGTTATAATTAGACCAAGAAGTTCATGTATATTGCTAGATAAATTTCTGATGTTCTCTGAAAATTTGATGTGTGCAACATAAATTAGCTTTCTACAGGCCTCAATAACTAATAGTTTAAAATATTAAATCGAGTCTAAAAGGAAACTTATATTAGGTTTGTGCTAGCACGGGTGAAGAGCAAACTTTTGTACATTCCATAACAAAAATTGTACAAGTTTCTATATTTATGTACAATTGTGGGTAGTTTTGTCTTTTCAATGTATTATTTCCGCTTCTCGATTATTCTTGGCTTTTCTCCATCTTTCCCTGGTGTAGAAGCACTCACAAATAAGGTGCACTAAAATGTTGATTTTGTTGTTCATTGTAAACGCTGGAGATTTGCTGCTGAGCATGAAGAAGTGATGGCAACTGCAGGAAGAGATCATAGTCTAACAGTCAGGTTGAAGTAGAATTTCCTTTGATTGAGAGGGCACTCCCGTCACAGACTAATCACTTTATTTCTTCTATAATTCTGGTAAGTGCTAAGAGCATTTCATTGGCAATGGAAATCGTGGATGACTTAGTATAATTACTTTTTTTATGACTATTCTTAATTATGCACTAAGAGATTCTGTCATTCTAACTGTTTTATACATGTTTGGGGCTTATGTGTGTGTGAGAGAGAGAAAGAAAGAAAGAAAGAAAGAGCATACAATGGAATATTTGTCTTTCATTTTTTTGAACATAGAATGTGGCATGTATGAATATTAGTGTTTCAGCTTTTGAAAAAAATAGGTATTAGTATTTGAGGAATCTATTGAGTTTTTGATAGAACCTATGAGTGAAACTATTAGTAATACAAATGTTAATTTAGGTACTGATTAGCATCCTAATCTGCGAGTTGACCAAAATATGATTACAAAGGGAGATTTACCTCGATTTGTGATGGGCTTGTATGAAGAATGCGGAGGTCCACCTCGCTTTTTCCTTCTAGACAAGTGTGTTCTACTTTTAATAGCTTTGATATTGCTGGAGCTGGAACATGCCTGAAACGTTATACTGACCCTTCATCCTTTAAAGTCGAGACATCCTCTTATGCATTTACAACTTCAGATGTTCAGAGGGATAAGAGAACTCGCAAGACAAAGGTAATTAAAAAGAAGAGGAATTATTACTCCTGTTTCTGTGCAACCATTAAAGGACAGAAAAACTATTACTCCTGTTTCTCTGCAACCTTTTGGCTTACTTTGGGATTTATATGAGTGACATACTGATTTCGCGATTTTTTTCATAGCTTGATATTTGCGCTGACATTTCTCTTTTCCTTCGGGCTACAATTGAAAGGTTTTTTTTTTGGTATTGTGATAAGTTTTCTCAGTTACTTGAACATTAATTTCTTCATGTTATAACATGTATTTATTTGCTTGTGTCTCTGTTGATCTCCTTCATGAAGCGAGCCCCTCGTAGACTATATTATTTGCTAGTTGAGCAAAGTTGTGCATCCTAATATGCTTGTTTTTTCAGTTATGATGTCTGTTAAGAGATAGCATATTTTCGCTAAACATAGTAGAGAAAACCTGCATTCTGAATAACAACTTCTTTCCTTAGGAAGATTAGTCTTTCCATCTTGGCTACTATTTCTTGAGGGTTCTTACTATTTCATCCACCAGCAAATAACTTCTTTTCAGTCACGATGAAGTAGCATTATTTTTCTGGTGCTTCACATCTTCCTGTTGCAGAAGAGAGAATGGGGAAACACCTGAGGTGTTGGCCAAGTCAGATCGTTGATGCCTAATGTACAAAATATGTACTCCCGACCTTTATTTCTTATTTTGTTTCAAAAAAAATTATCTCTTTCCTTTTTGGTAATATTTTATTTTCAACTTCTCACGTTGCATGTATATGGCCACCACATTTTGGTACATTTGACATAACTTTAATTTAGAACCACAAAATTAAAGTCTTCTTTATTTTCTTTAACACTGCTATCAGTTTTCTTTTCCCTAAACGGAGGGAGTATTATGATTGTTCTATTCGAGTATCTTAATTCTGTGTTCCTCACATTTCTATAGCTATTCTTGGCGGAACGCATTGAAAACGGTATAAAATTTAATAATATATTTATGATAATATATTTATAATAATATATTTATGATAAAATATTTAATTAAAATTGTTATTTTATGATAATATATTTTTCTATTAAACATTACATTTTATAAATACAATTTCTATTTATGAATATATTGTAAGTTGAACTTATATGTCTAATACTTATGTTTATTTATATTTTGATTTCTCTCAAACTGTTATCCACTATTAAATTATATATTTTTAATTAAATAGTTTATTACTCACTTAAAAATTGTCTTTTATATATCAATTAAAATGTAGGTAACATTAAAATTTAATAATATTTTTTTTACTTTAACACAATTAAATAAAAAATTTATTTTTAAGCTAATGAAGATGAAAATTTTATTTCTATGCTAAATAGGATGAAAGTTTTATTTTTTAAGCTAAATAAGATGAAAATTTTATTGAAAGCTAAATAAGATAGACGTTTTGTTTTTAAGTTAAATAAGATGAAAGTTTAATTTTTAAAAACACACGGCTTATCATGAAAATACATAAACAAAATTATTTACATTAAATTAGATGAAAATTTTATTTTAAGAATAAATAGTTAAAACTCGCAAAGAAAATATACTTAAAGAAAAACTAAATAAGGTGGAGGGTATTTTTGTAAATAAAGAACTTATACTTAGAAATTATGCAATGAATAGTATTTTGAATCTGACAAACCAAACAAACAATAAAAATTACTTTCAGCATAAATAATGCAATCTCAGCATAACTTATCTTATCATAACTAATTCCATCATAATTTTTATCCAAATCAAACGACCCCTAAATGTTGGGATGCCTAAGGCTAAAATAGAAATTTTGCATTGTTAAAAGGAAAAAAATCCTCGATAACACACGCACTGAGAATAGATGTCTAGAAACATGGGTGATTGAATTAAGGGTGACAAAAAGGTTTTAAAATTTAAAAAAAAAAAGTGACACAAGTTTTAAGAATTGGGTGTAGGTGACAAGTTTATAATTAAGGGTTAATGATATTAGACCATTTTCAAATAAATCCCCAAGTTTTTCTTTGTACATTTCAATCCACCAAATAAAATACGCTAATTTTTTCCATTTGGAAAATGTCCCAACGACCGCTCCCCTATCTCCTCTAATTTTTCACGAATTTCTTCTTAAACTTGATGGGATTTTCACTGGATGATAATGAATAGAATTAATTTTAATTTTTCCTTATTGAATTTTAGCTTAAAATTATTCAATGTTGAGACAAATAAAGGTGCTGGGATTGTGAACACCTATAATGAACTGATTTTGGGTTGTTGATTCAATACATAAAGAGAAATAACTTTTATCAGTTGGCCTAAACTTCAAGTTAATTGTCACGACCCAGCCCCATGGGCCGTGACTAGTGCCCAAATGAGCACCCAAAAGCAAACGAAAAATCGGATTACAAATAGATGATTTATTTTTATAGAAATTTCGGCAGAGTTTCCTTTATTTATTTTTTTAACTATCCCAAAATAACCTGCATTCCAGAAAGTACCAACAAAATCCAGGCAGAACCAACCGAATATCATACGTACATATGCGAACCGACAAGGCCGACATAACTGGTAAAACTGCCCAGCAAACACATTAAGCAGGTCAATTAAACAAACTGGGCACAACTCACATACTTATGTATCCATAGGCCTCTAACAGACTTTCAGAATTCTAAGACGGGACAGGGCCCTGTCATACCCAGAACTGACATACAAAATGCAACATACTAGAATATACATATGTATATATACCAAAATGGGCTCCGGAATAAGGGAGCACTTCAAACAACAGGTGGATATCCTAAGCTGGGGGATCAGCAAATCGCTCGTCAATACCTGCGGACATGAAACGCAGCCCCCGAAGAAAAAGGGGGGTCAATACGGAATACGTACTGAATATGTAAAGCAGAATGTACAGAGTGTATATTAGAGTAATAATCAAAACATAGGTATAATGATTAAATGCACATTCGAAATATCAGAGTACTTACTTACCAAAACATAAGATGTATACCCAACATTACAAAACGTTTACTTTTCAAAATACAAAGCATGCATAGGACAGAGGAAATATGGACGTCCGCCTGTCGATGGCGCCCTAACATGACATAACACCAGAAAGTTGCACAACCTTCGAATCCACGTCACATATCATAACACTTTCAACTCTCCAAATCCCCGTCACATATCACAATACAGAATAACGCCCAACACCGCATACGCCCAATCATAACATAACACCAAACAAAAGTGAAACCTGGCCCTTAAGCGAGGAGCTCGGTGAACCATAAACACGACATAACACCAGATCCATAAACACAACATAACACCAGAGTATATTAGCATGCGCACGACAACAACCGGCCTGGGAATCGACGAACGATATCATAATAGGCACGAGCAGAGTAGTGAGTAATCATAAGCATAAAACCATTATAATATATCCAAATGATGAGTAACATAATCATATTTCTTGGAAATGATTCGAATTCAATACTTTATATCTATTCAAAATATAAAGAGCTATTAATACTTAAAGCAAGTGGAGGTGAGCAGACATCGACTATCGGACAATCATTTCCAAGAAAAAAGAATAAATGTTCCATATGCAAAAAGGTTGGGCACAAGAAAACTACATGCTCGGAGCGAAATATTTCATAAGAATGCTCACTTTTATTTGGTATTTGTGAACTTGTTTCATTTTGCATATTAATTTTATGAAAAAATTAATATTTTTTGTTATTTAATATTATCATTATTATTGTTATTTGAATACATTTTTCACCGAATGCTTCAGGTATTAAGAAATTGCATTTTAAACTATCAACAGTTTTATAGCCATTGTTACTTCATTTATAACAATTTTTACTAATATTTCAACAATTGCTACTGACTTCATAGAAAATGCTACATAATTTACAAAAATAGTTATACCGTATATAATATTTACTACAAAGTTTCCCAGCAATTGCTACGAATTAGACAGCAATTACTATATTATTTACAGCAACTGCTACTACCTTTGCAACAACTGCTATAAAATTTTCAGCAATTGCTTTAAAAAATTCAACAATTGAATAACTTGCTGAGATATTTTACAGTAATTGCTACAATTAGTTAAACAACTAGCCAACTTGCTATAACAAATTCAAACAAAATTTTTATCATCGACTTATTTCTAGCGTTGATTTGGACTAAAATCACTATATTCATCCATAACCATGATCAAATAGACTACTTAATGAGAAAATCATTTGAAATAAGTGTGATCTACAACTATGAGCCTATTACTTTTGTAAGTACTATCTCAATGTATAAGATCATTATTGATTCTAGTATTTAACTTGACATTTGACTAACTCCACCTCATATATTATAAAACATATGGACACAACCAACTAATAATCAATTTACTTAATCACCTTCACTTAAATATGCAATTACTCAATAGATTGTATATTACTTATCTAATTACCACCTCAATGTATAAGACACTACTGAATCTAGATTTTAATCTGAAATTGGACTAACACAACTCAATTTATCACTAGATATGATTGATATCATCAACTTATAGTCAACTTGCTATAGCAATTAACTACCTTGCTATAGAAAATTTCAGCAATTGTTGCGAATTAGACAACAATTGCTACATTATTTATAACAACTGTTACTACCTTTTTCGCAACTGTTACAAAATTTCTAGCAATTGCCTTAAAAAATTCAATAACTGAATAACTCGCTGAGATATTTCACAGCAATTGTTACAACTAGTTAAACAACTAGCCGACTTGCTATAACAAATTCAAACAAAATCTTTACCATTGACTTATTTCTAGCGTTGATTTGGACTAAAATCACTATATTCATACCTAACCATGATCAAATGGACTAATTAATGAAAAAATCAACTGAAATAAGTGTGATCTACAATGATGATCCTATTACTTGTGTAAGTACTATCTCAATGTATAAGATCATTACTGATTCTAGCATTTAACCCGACATTGGACTACCTTCACCTCATATATTATAAATCATTTGCACAACAACAATTGCTACATTATTTATAGCAACTGCTACCACCTTTACAATAACTGCTACAAATTTGTCAGCAATTGCTTTAAAAAATTCAACAACTGTATAACTTGTTGAGATATTTTGCAGCAATTGCTACAACTAGTTCAACAACTAGCAACCTTGCTACTGTCGATGAGTTGACTGAAGAAGCTGAGATGACACCAGCAGAGCCTGAGGTTGCTGAAGAGTCTGAGGTGACACTAATAGTGACCCAACATCTGCCAGCCATTCCTAAGCCACCACTACCATTCCCACAGAGATTGAAGAAAAAGGTTGAAGATAGCAAGTTTCAGAAGTTGTTATCCATGCTAAAAGAGATTTCAGTGAACATCCCTCTAGTGGAGGCACTTGAATAGATGCCGGGCTACACTAAGTTCATGAAAGACTTAGTGACTAAGAAGAGGATAGCCATGATCGAGCTGATAAATAATCTCCACCATTGTAGTGTCATTGCCACAAGATCTCTTGTAGAAAAGAAGAAAGATTTGGGAGCTTTCACTATCCAGTATACCATTAGAACATTTGATTTTGCAAGAGCTCTCTTTGACCTGGGTGACAACATCAAATTGATGCCGCTGGCAGTTTACAGACAGCTGGGCTTGGGAATCCCCACACCCATTACAATGCGGCTACTCATGGCAGATAGATTGGTAAAGTGACACATGGGGATTCTATGTGATGTGCTGGTTCATGTGGGCTGGTTTATCTTTCCTACAGTCTTTGTTATTCTGGACTGCTAGGTGGACATTGAGGTTCCCATCATGCTTGGGAGACCATTTTTGGCTACCGGTAGGGCATTAGTAGACGTAGAGCAAGGAGATCTGATGCTCAAACTTAACACTGAAGAGGTGAAATTCAGTGTGTGTGCTGCAATAAAGAGACCTAAAGAGGTGGCGGTGACATCAATCCTAGATGTTGAAGATGATTGCGTTTCTGAGATCCCACTAGAGGATATAATGAGTGTGGACACGCTAGTAGAGGTGTTGATGAACTTCCCAGATGATGGTATTAGCGGGTACACAACCACCATGAATGCGTTGCAAGGTAGGGGAACTAGGTCATTTGTCCCCAGAAAGTTGGACTTAGATCTGTAGAATAGGTCTACACCGGTCACTAAACCATCCATCAAGGAGCCTCCAACTGTGGAGCTCAAGGAGCTACCCCAACACCTCAGGAATGTATTTTTGGGCACTGACAACACTCTTTCTGTGACTATAGCTGCAGATCTTCCTGAAAACCAGGCAGAGGCATTGCTGGTGGTCCTCCAAAAGTTCAAAAGAGCTATTGGGTGGACCATTACAGATATCATAGGAATTTCTCCAGGGATATGCACACACAAGATAAAATTGAAGGATAACTATGTACCTAGTATTGAGCATCAGCGCAGGCTAAACCCACATATGCAAGAGGTGGTAATAAAGGAGATCATCAAGTGGCTGGATGCTGGGGGTGATATACCCCATTTCAGATAGTAAATAGGTCAGTCTAGTGTAGTATGTCCCGAAGAAATAGGGCATGACAGTGAAAGTGAACGACAAAAATGAGTTGGTCCCATTGAGATCAGTGACTGGATGGCGAGTGTGTATGGACTACCAGAAGATGAATAAGTGACCTTGAAAGACCATTTCCCCATGCCGTTCATGGACCAGATGTTAGACAAGTTGGCAAGTAGAGGGTGGTACTGCTTCTTGGATGGGTACTCGGGCTACAATAAGATATCCATAGCCCTAGAGGATCAGGAGAAGACTACTTTCACTTGTCCGTATGGGAATTTTCCTTTCAGAAGGATGCCCTTTGTGCTATGCAATGCCTCAGCCACCTTTTAGCACTGCATGATGTCGATATTTTTCGACATGGTTGAAGACACCCTCGAGGTATTTATAGATGACTTTTTTGTAGTGGGTGACTCCTTCAGTACATGTCTGTTGAATCTTAATAGGGCACTATAACGTTAGGAGAAGGCCAACTTGGTGCTAAATTAGGAGAAGTGCCACTTCATGGTCAAAGAGGGGATAGTTCTTGGCTATAAGATTTCTGAGAAGGGCATAGAAGTGGAAAATACAAAGATCGAGGTGATTGAGAAACTGTCGCCTCCCATATCTATGAAGAGGGTCCGGAGTTTCCTTGGGAATACAGGGTTCTATCGCTATTTTATCAAAGACTTCTCTAAGATCGCATATCATTTGTCCAAGCTATTGGAGAAGGATGCAAAGTTCCATTTTAACGATAGCTGTAGACAGGCCTTTGAGACCCTAAAGCAAAAGCTAATTTATGCTCCCGTGGTGGTTACACCTGATTGGACAACCCCATTTGAGGTGATATGGGATACAAGTGGAATTGTTGTGGGTGTTGTGCTAGGACAGAAGCGCAACAAGATTTTTCACCCTATCTATTATGCTAGCAGGACCCTTAATGATGCTCAAAAGAATTATATAGTGACTGAGCAGGGATTGCTGGCCATGTGTTTGACAGTTCCGAGGCATACTTATTGGGCACCAAATTGATGGTGCACACCGACCATGCAACCTTGAGGTATCTTATGGCAAAGAAAGAAGCTAAGCCAAGGCTGACCAGATGGGTTCTCCTGTTGCAGGAGTTTGACTTTGAGGTCCTAGACCGAAAAGGATCTGAGAACCAAGTAGCAGACCACTTGTCCAGATTGGAGGATGAGTCAAAATTGAAGGATTGGTTGAACATCGATATTTCCTTTCCCGCTGAGCAGGTACTAGCAGCTTTCATTGACCTCATTCCTTGGTTTGCTGATTTTGCTAACTTTCTGGTGAGCTATATTATGGTAGAGGGCCTTAACCCACACCAGAAAAAATAGTTTTAGCCTGTTTACATACCGTACATTCCACATACTAATTCCATTTGGAACTGCATTATTTTATGATGCAGATTCAGTAGACAGAGGGCTTCAACATATAATTTGTTGAGGTTCACAAACTTTCAGCCTGAGACTTGGTGAGTCTTCCCCTGCATTCGGAGGATATCTTTACTTTCTTTTCTTATTGCATTGAGTTATTCTGAGTTTGCAATAGCCATGGCCTATCATGGTACCATCCTAGACTTATAGAAATAGAGACTTCATAGACATAGAGAGATGATGGGTTGATGCCTGGGTTCTTTTCCCCTTTTCTTTTTCATTGACTATCTTTGTTTATATTTTTTGTGATGGACAAAAATGATTAGTCTTGTGGCCTATGGCCTTTATTTCTAATGTTGATGTGATGAGGTAGAGTAGTCCACTAATGAGTCATAGAAATACGACTCTTTTAACGCTTTAAACAAAGAATATTTTGCGCGTTCTCAAGCAAAGTTGTTATTTTGATTTTCATTTTTTGGTGTATGTCAGGAAAAATGACTAAGGCATGGAGAAATGAGAGTATGATAGAAAAAGGATGAAAAAGTACAAAGAGAAGAAAAAATGGAATCAAGCGTAGGCACAGGGGGGCCTACACGGCTCATGTACTTCCACACGGACCATGAGGCCCATTGCAACCTCACACTTGGTGACTAATGACAGTTATGAGGAGAAAACGAGGCACAGGCGATGAAGGTGCACCGCACAACATGTTTGATGGACTATGGGGAATGTGACGGGCCCTTCCAAGTACCATGAAAGTGATGCGAAGGTAATACCATCAAAAAGCAAGTGAAATGGACTAAGTAGAGCCGGACAAAGCTTGTCATGGGTTGTGTGACCAACCATAGTCCGTAACACGAGGGCGTGAGGACTAAATGGAGCGAGAAAGGTGAAGGCAAGTTAGATAGACCATCAATTGCCACACGGGCCATCTAACGTGGCGTGAAGAGGCAAATGTGGTTGAAGCCAAGGGTAGCCACACAGACCGTTTGACGGTCCATCTACCGTGATCAGGAGCGGAGTTATATTCATCCAAAGGTGGTCAGATGAGCATCCTTTGTTGGAAAACTTTTTCGAATACATAGGTTAAATATATATATATATATATATATATATATATATATATT
>DF358652.1:55866-68899 GCA_000787875.1 Solanum virginianum
GGATGAGCAGGGGCAAACTTCGGAAGCTAAGGGCCACGATACTGAGGAGCAGGAAAATGAGGTTGAACTCCAGGATAGTGATGACGGGCCATTCATTTTGCAGTCTCCGAGATGACTGACCCCGAAACTGTCAGGGTACTTATTGTCTTTCTGAGGGGCCGGTGGACAGTCCCAAGCACTAAGGATATCTACACTAACGGACTTACAAAAGGTTCTGGGGGGTTCAAATAGCGACCGATCATTCTGAAGGTTCGGGTAATCACTGACCAACTTGATAGAGTTCCAGAAATCAGAGATATTTTTAACTCATATAAGTTCTGTTGGATAGTGCAACCACCAGGGTATTACAGGCCCGCCATTGTTTAAGAGTTCTATTCCAACTATGCTGCTAGTCTACTAAACTCGACAGAAGGTACCCAACTAAGAAAGGTGAAGAGACAGGTCGCCCTTACTAGGTCCTCGCGATCACATGTAATGGTGCGCGATACACGAGTAAATATATCAGAAACCACCATCAACCGGTTCCTATTTGGGCCAGAGTACCAAGCTCCTCCAGATGCCCAGTTCATAAATAGACACATGCAGATTATGGATGCGGTGCGGATGTTTGATTCATTATCTAGGGATGCACTGTTGGGATGGATCGCAGAGCGAATAGCCATTCAGGGGGCAGAGACACCTTGGGTTATAGACCCCAAGTGTCCTATCTCCAAAGCGTCATTGATATTTGTTACAAAATTTTGGTGGTCGGTGGTGTGGGCTAAGTTGCAACCCACAGGAAATGATAACCTACTCCAGCCTTCGCATGCCTCTCTGATAGCATGCCTGATGTCCAGATATGGAGTAAATATGGGCCAAATTATTGCTTTCGAGATGTGGGACTGAGTTTATTTGAGAGAGCTGGGATGCCATTCCCGTGCCTGGTTCATTCCCTTTGCAAACAGACTGGTGTTCCTACTACTCATTTTTTGGACAAGAAGATAGCTCCCAAGGGCGTAGCCAACATTGTCCTGATTAAAGATGTCCAAAACCCTCTCATGAGGAGCAGAACACGTTCACTAGAGGGGCCGACAAACTTCCTATCCGCACCTCCACAGCAACCCTTGCCATTTGAGGACAACAACACTGCCCCACCATCAGGCGCGACTTCTGAATGACCCAAGGGTAGTGGTGCAGCTCCTCCAGTTCAGCAAGGGTACGCATATGTGCCATATGAGTTTTTGGCCAGATGAGTGGCGAACCAGCGGTAGACACGCGCTATTGTTGATTAAATTGTAGAGAGGATTCAACAGGTGGTCCAATCCCATTCGTAGCGGGTGGTAGACCAATATAACAAAACCCTTATGAGCTGAATCACCACTTTGCAGAGCCAAGTCAGAACGCTGGAGGGATATTTCCATAGCATGTTCGGGAGTATGACTAGGGATGAAATGACGAATCTAGTTCATACAGTGAATGGTATGAAGGCTCAAATTGCTAAGCTGACTGCAGAGTACCAGGCCCCTGGACCGACCCTTCCTCTAGAGTCGTGGTGGTCCAATCCCATTCGCAGCGGGTGGTAGACCAATATAACAAAACCCTTATGAGCTGAATCACCACTTTGCAGAGCCAAGTCAGAACGCTGGAGGGATATTTCCATAGCATGTTCGGGAGTATGACTAGGGATGAAATGACGAATCTAGTTCAGACAGTGAATGGCATGAAGGCTCAAATTGCTAAGCTGACTGCAGAGTACCAGGCCCCTGGACCGACCCTTCCTCTAGAGTCGTGGTGGTCTAATCCCATTCGCAGCGGGTGGTAGACCAATATAACAAAACCCTTATGAGCTGAATCACCACTTTGCAGAGCCAAGTCAGAACGCTGGAGGGATATTTCCATAGCATGTTCGGGAGTATGACTAGGGATGAAATGACGAATCTAGTTCATACAGTGAATGGTATGAAGGCTCAAATTGCTAAGCTGACTGTAGAGTACCAGGCCCCTGCACCGACCCTTCCTCTAGAGTCGTGGATGAACCTATTCAATGTCCCTGCGATCCCAGCTCTGGATGAGATATGGGGTGTTCCAACAGTCCTATCTGAGGCACCCGTGCCACTCACTGATCAGCTCAGAAGGAAGGACAAGGGTAAGCGACGCGGCCACCAAAAGAGTCCTCCTTGTAACCCACAAAAGAAAAAAGAGCGGCAGATGCACAAGGCCACCATGGCCCAGCGCCAAGCAGCAGCTGAACAAGCAGAATGAGAATGGTTGGCTGAAGAGGTGGCACGGGTAGGAGCCTCGGTAGCACCTTTGTACCGGGTGCTACATATGCTGATAAAGATACCCTAGGAGGGTTTGGTCACAACGACACTGCTGATGCCTAGGGCGTCCCAGATATGTTCTATTCCCTATCTGTTCATTTACTCGTGTTATAGTGTAGTGAGGGCACTACACTGTCTTTTTGGAAGGGGTGGGGCATCCTTCCACTTGAGAGTTTTTCTTGCCATATTTCTTTTCTCTCAAGTGTATTATCTAGTAGAACTAGCATGTTTAGGTCATAATGTTTGTGTAAATATAAGTGTTCGTAGAAGTCTAAGGTAGCCCTTGTGTTGATCTTTGTAATATTCCATGTTGACAATGCTAAGTATATATATGTTTGCATCTCATCCTGACTAACTTGCGTGATTGCTGGTAAGTATTATGTGTGTATGATTGGTATTGTGATGAATGAAATAGGCCTATGTGATTTAGGTCATAATTGCATAATTCAGTCGACATACTTGTGAGATAGAACTTACCTGGTTAGTCCCATTGGAATAATTGAATGACTGGATTAGGATGGGATCTTAGGTCTTTGTTGTTGAATAGTCACTTAGCCAAAAAAAATTAAAATTGACCAACCAAATGAAATTGTCCCTTTGAACCAAAAGTTGAGCCTAAATGGACCTTTTCTTTGTAATCACCCAAATTCACCTCCCCAATGTATCTGTTGATCTCTGTTTTGGCCCTGGTCTCTCCAAGGACATTGTGAACCTCCACCTACAGCAAAAGCCTAAGTTGAGGGTGGCTTATGTTGACCTTGGTCCTTTAGAAAGATATTGTGATCCTTGACCCAAGCCAAAGACTTAAGTTGAGGGTGACTAGTGCAGGGAGAACAAAAAAATAAATGTGGAAAAGAATGAAGTGGTAAAAGAAGAAAAAGAAATGGGTTGTGACCGTGAGAAAATCAATGAGCGAAAAAGAAAAAGAATAAAAATAAGTGAATGAACACGGAAATCACTTCCTGTACTATAGAAAGTGGGAAAAATAGGGGCAAGAAAAGTTGGTGACTAGAAAGCAAATGGCTGAGTCGAAGTAAATGTCTGGGAGAGGTTGTTTAGTCACTTTAATCCTAAATATACCTCACCCAAGCCCGAGCCTACTCTACAAGCCAAAAAAGTCCTAATGTGATCCTAAAAGGGTCATTCAAGAGTTAAGGTGTTGAAAGTAAGGGCAAGTTTATGATCGATACGGGTGTGTCTACTGAAAGTCATTTCTAGAGTGAGTGACTACATTCCAGTCTCTGTTTTACATGCTTACATTGAGTGTGAGAATTTTTTATGGTGAGGGCACTATCTTTAGCATTAATTGGTTGCTAACTCAACTGGGGTGTCTTTATTCCTGATCATATATGGACTGCTATTGACCATGAATGCATGATGTTTGTCTTAATCTCTATGGGTTCGTTTGGGGTGTGAGCACATTCTTAAACTTGTTAGCGGGGGCATATGCATTAAAAATTGTGGGGCGATCCATATTATAAGTGAGCACTTGTGTTTAAGCATTATTTGGTTGAGTCGTTGTTGCTTGAGGACAAGCAATCATTCTAAGTTGAGGGTGTTGATGTGTCATAGAATATGACTCTTTTAACGCTTTAAACAAAGAATTTTTTATGCATTCTCAAGCAAAGTTGTTATTTTAATTTTCATTTTTTTTGTTTCTCAGTAAAAAGGACTAAGGCATGGAGAAATGAAAGTAAGATAGAAAAAGGATAAAAAAGTGCAAAGAGGAGCAAAAATGGAACCAAGTGTAGGCACACGGGGCCCTACACGACTCGTGTACTTCCACATAGACCGTGAGGCCTATCGTGGCCTCACACTTGGTGGCTAATGGCAGTTATGAGGAGAAAAAGAGGCAGAGGCGATGAAGGCAGACCCCACGACATATCTTAGGGACCGTGGGGAGTGTGACGGGCCGTTCCAAGTACCGTCAAAGTGATACGAAGGTAATACCATCAAAAAGCAAGCGAAATGAACTAAGTGGAGCCGGACGGAGTTTGTCACGGGCCGTGTGACCAACCACGGTCCGTGACACGAGGGCGTGAGGACTAAATGGAGTGAAAAAGGTGAAGGAAAGTTAGAACGCCCGTTAGACGGACCGTTAACTGCCACACGGGCCGTGTGACGCGGCGTGAAGAGGCAGATGGGGTTAAAGCTAAGGGCAGCCACACAGACCATTTGATGGTCCGTCTACCGTCACATGAGCTATGTGGTGGCCCATGTCCATGCCGACGAATTTTTCCTATTTTTATTTGGATTAGGTTTTCTTTGTATGTAAATAGTTATTTTATTTCATTTTTGGGGAGTCTTGGACGGCTAGAGCTAAAAAGACACTGAAAAATATTATTTTCTTAGAGATTTCACAAGATTTTGGAATTTTGCTTATCCAATTCAAGATTGTAACTCGTGGATTCATTGATTCTTCAATAGTAAGTCATTTATTATGAATTTCATGTATCATTGCGGGTTTTCTTCTTTGAATATGCTAGGCTAAATGACAAATCAATAAGATAGGCGAATATGGGGTAAATCTCAGGATTGATTAGCGTATATATCGTAGTAATCTTCAGTATAATTTCTTCCTTAATGAGTCAACGCATTAGGGTAAGCCTTTATTCTTTGCATGTCCGAGAAGGATGTTTTGATTAGGAAAAGAGTTCTATGATGGAAATTCAGGGTTTTTAATTTAGTCTAAGTACTTGAGACCAAAAGGTGATAGTATTCAGGGATTTACAATAAGGGTTAGTATGTATACGTTCTGAGACTGAAAGGTGATGAATGATATGCATCTAAGAGGGACCGAGAGCTGAATTAGATGTTACATAACTTGTTAGATCTTATATACGTAATCATGAACGAAAGTGTAAATTTGGACATATCACCCACTGATAATTATTTGTCATTTATCTGATGTCTTCCGCTAATTGATCGGTTGAACGAATGTAATGAGGCCAGGTAATTCGCTTGGGGACTAGCAATAGTCTCTGAGTGCCAGTTACGTCTAGGGTACCCTTCCGGGGCGTGACATGATATTAATACACAATTTTTTTACTTTATATTTTAAAAACAATAAAGTTTAAAAGAAAGATGCAGTAAGGGATAGTATTATATAATTGTAGAAAAAAAAATTGACATACCTTTGCCATATTTGGTTATGCATATTTGATCATTAATTAACTAAAATATGCATGATTGATTCTTTTACCTTAGAATATTCATAATTTTTTTTGTTTACAAATATGAATTATTCCATTATTTAATTATTCGTGTGTTATATTAAAATTATATTGTTACTTCGATATTGCATGGTAATATACTTCTAGAAATAGTTAAAATATGACATATTTCCTATTAAAAAAGAAACAAAAGTACACACTTTGAATAATAAAGATTAAATATACACATAAATTATATATCACAAGTATCATCAAAATTTATTCCAAGTTTGAGAGTTAAATTTTTTTAATTTTGATCGTGAGTCAATTTTTTTATTTTGGATATGAAAATTTTAATTTTTTTAAAAGTATAATATAATATTTAAAAAATCACGTAAAACAATACTATAAGTCATAATAATTGATAATTCAGAATATTTAAAAGATATATATATATAAATTATAATAAAAAAAATTATTTGAATCTCAAAATCTAAAAGGTTTGTCACATAAATTAATAAATAAAATAAAAAAATAATATCAATATAGCAACCACCCATTGATATGCATAACCTGCTCTCATACAACATTTTATTATAAATCTATAAGTGAGATTTTATTCTTTTAATTTTTTTTTATCTTCTTATTAAATAAAAGAATTGTCATTTGTTATATTGTGCTCTACCTCAATCTGTACCAAACAAACATTGAATTCTAAATAAATGCAAATAAAGTGAGAGAAAACGTGTTAGTTGAAGGAAAATCAAAATCAGGAAGGATAGCAATTCAGATTTTTTTTCAAAAAAATATGATAATAACAGTAAAAATAGTATATTGATCAAATTATCTTTACCTTCTTAGTAAATACCAATCAAAATTATCAAATAAATAATTAAAATTTTCTTCTAAGTCATAATAATCCTCCGGTTCATTTTTGTATAATACAACTTCATATTGTTTAAGGAATTAAGATCTTAATAATTTTTTACTTGTGATCAAGTGAAAAAAATTATGATAAGGTATTAAATTTATAAGTAAAATATTATTTTGGGGGGTTATGGACTTGAAAATAATTGTAATAATTAGGGGTGTTTATAGCTCGATTTAGATTGGCTATTGGTTAGAACCATAACCAAACCAATTTAGTCGATTTTTAAATTTCTAAAACTAAACTAAACAAAATTAAAAAAAGAAAAAACTCAAATATGCCATCGAATTTTAAGAAAAGGCTCATTTATGCCATTACCGTTTGAGAAAATGCTCATCTATGCTATTATTTTTTAACTCCGATTTTGTAAAACCACTTAAACAACTCTAAACACTTTTAAATTAGAGTTTTGAATCAAATGTAGTTTTTTTTAGTCATTCTTCTTCAAGAATACTAATAGCACATGAAGAACACCAAGAACTTTCAAATTTTCGACTTCTTCAAATATTCACGGAATCAATCCAAATTTCAAGATTAGCATTCCTCCAAGCTAAATACCAAAACTCAATATTTTTTACCTCAAATTCAACCTAACTCAACAAGACCTACTTGAAATTTTTCTTCAAAATTTCACAATACTAGGTGAACAAATATTTCAAAAAAAGGAAGAGAGAAATCAATCCCAAAATTTTAAAAATTTTCTTTGATTCGTGTTTTTATTGTTGTTTATATACTAGATCCTTATTCCTTAGTATTTTTCGAGTCTATGTTCAAATTTTCAATTAATTTAGAGTTGAAAAAAATTTACCATTAAAAAAGGTTAATGTTTTGAAACTTTGAAGAAAAATTTCAAGTGAGTCTTGTTGAGTTAGGTTGAATTCGAGCTCAAAAAGTATTGTGTTTTGCTATCTAACTCGGAGGAATGATACTCTTGAAATTTGGGTTGATTCCGTGAATATTTGAAGAAATTGAAAATTTGAAAATTCTTGGTGTTCTTCATGTGTTCTTGGTATTCTTGAAGAAGAATGACCAAAAAGACTAGATCCCCAAGCTCTAATATAAAAGTGTTTAAAGTTGTTTAAATGGTTTTGCAAAATTGGAGTTTAAAATAAATGACATAGATGAGTCTTTTCTCAAACGGTAATGATATAAATGAGCCAAATTTTTAACGGATGGCATAAATAAGTCTTTTCTCAAAGTTTGATGGCATATTTGAGTCTTTCCCCTAAAAATAATAACCGTCAGTTTGGTTATTGTCGGTTTGGTTTATTTATTTATTTTTGGTTATTTTTCGGTTTAAAAGTAATACATTTGTTGAGGGCATACACATTTCGATAGACACAAACACCTAATATATGAATAGTCCACAAAAAGTTATTATGGATTCAAGTAAGCAATAATATACGAACAAAGTGATTTAGTTAAGCAATACTAAAATTATTATATACGAACAAAGTGATTTAGTTGAACAATACTAAAGTCATTATACGCCAAAGACAAAATTTTAATTAAAAAAAATTCAAGCTCAACAATCAAATAACTACCCGGAGAAGGTGGTACAAGAAAATCATATTCCAAAACACTAACAAGTGAATTTTCAAATATAAATGGTAAAATTAAAGATTTAAATTAATTAAAATATAACAAAATATTTATATATTATTTATGAGTACTATATAAACAATTATAAAATTTATATATATAATTATTTGGTTCGTTTTGATTATTTTTGTGGATTTAAAAATATTTATATATTATTTATGAATACTATATAAACGATTATAAAATTTATATATGTAATTATTTGGTTCAATTTTGTTATTCTTGCGAATTTTTTTAGTAAAACCAAAATCAAATAAAATAGTATCGATTTTCAAAATTTAAAAATCAAGCTTACCAAATCAAATCAAATATCAGATTTCTTAATCGGTTTGATTTGGATTACGATTCGATTTGGTTGTTTAATATCACACTCTGAGTTTACACCCTGGCCGTGTCTGGCACCCAGAACCATTTATGGCTCAGAGAGAACCACTTGGCCTGGCAGCGAAAGACTTAAATGATAAAGTGAAAGGCTAAAATATGACAAACTCAAATACTGCAAATATCTGAACAAACTAAATAGTGGGATGCCTCAACAACAACTGAAAATAAGATATGAAACAGGTGTCATATAGTCTATAGAACCTCTAACTAGAATAATCTGAAACAACTACCGGGACAGGCCTACGGTAGCCACAACTGAAAGAAATACTAAAAAGGAAAACATGAGTAATGACTTCAAAGTCTCTGACTGAGGAGAGGTCTCACTAATAGCTGGATGGATAAATGCTCCTCAACAGAGCGTCTACTGAGGAACTTTGTCACCTGCATCTGCATCATAAAATGATGCAGGTCCAAATGATGTCAATACGTGGAATGTATGGTATGTAAAATGGCCAAAATGGAAACTCAGGATAAGGCACTATGTTCAACGTAACTAAAACATGTCTCAAAATAAGATAGCATAAGTAATAAATGCAGTATCTACTGAAAATAGAACGTATGCTGAAAGTCTGTATATAGAAACTAGTTTGCTTTAACTTGGGGAGTTTCTCTAATCGACAACCACCACTATGAGCTTCGTGATGATACAACGTCTTCCCCACGCTTCCAGAGTTGTCCCATACTTTGTTGGGGTAAGAAACAAAAATTAGGGGAGTGAATTCATCCCAAAATCGATCCATCTCAGTGGCAATAAGGAATTGTACTTTTGGTACAAACATATTTGATGCTAGCTACGTAGTGAGAGTAAGAATTCTAAAAATGTCTCTTTTGATCACTTGGGACTTAGCCCACTTAGCTTTTCTTAAGCTTTTCTCAACTTATCTCTATTCTTTGACTGAAAAATAGTATCATTACAAGCATCCCGACTTAAGCACTAGGCCACTAAAGCCATCACTTGAGGCCCTATACTTTTGGGGGCCGCCATTTTCTTTTATAAAAAAATGTACTTATATATATTCTTAAAGAAAATTTTGTATATTTTTAAATTTTCTTTTAAAAAAATGTGTAAAAGTAAAAAAACAAAAACACAACACACACACAAAGAAAAAAGAAATAGTTGTTAGTACATTTTTTTCCCTAGCAAAAAGAATAATTTTTGGAATAACTTTCTTATGTGTGAAATTGTGCTTCCTTAAATATCTCCTAATAATTATTAATTTGATTTTATATTATTATTTACCTTATACTTATTTTTTTGATTCTCAGTTTTATTATTTTTATACTCTCTCCTACAGAACTTTTGTTTTACCACTGCTTACAAGTTACAAAAGAATTCCTTTTTCGTATTTCTTCAAAATTCAAGAAGTCCTTAAAGGAATTCAATACTATTTCGGTATTGTTGTACATCTTATCAAATTTGTGAAACATGTTTTATCATTTTGACTTTATTTTATAGTTCTTCTTTAAAATTTATTAAGTATTGTTGATATTCTTAGTTCATAAGTGCATATATTCTTGTTTTAGTTATTGTTAAAATTTATTCAATTGAATTATTTAAATGTCAACTAGAAAATATGATTCGGATTTTACAAAAAGAGAGAAAAAGAGAAAACTTGAAGAATTGAATAAATCTCAAAAAGGATCCTTGACAAATTTTTGACAAATAATAAAAATCTTGAATCGAAAAATATGGGAGGATGTTGTTCAAGTGAACAAGTTACTAATAGAATTGAGTTAGATGATAATAATATACAAGAAAAAAAAATCTAAAAGAAATTGGTGAAAACTGAATTGATTATAAAATAATAATTAATGACTCCGCATCTAAAAAAGCAAAAAAAAAACGTAGATTTTAAATAAAAAATATAAAATAATTTAAAAAAAAAAATTAGGGTCCCCTCTCTAGAATTTGGCTTTAGGCCTCCGATCTTGTTGAGTCGCCCCTGATTACAAGTGTCTCAAAAACATAATTGTATTACTCAGCTATTTGCAAATACAAGACTTTAATAAGTACTCCTTAAACTTAACTCAAACTGGGAACAATATAGCTTTTCATGAAATAGACATATGGTTCTCACAAATACAATAATAACTGTAAATCTTGTCTCCATAGCTTAACTTAGTACTAAAATCAATAAAAGTAATGATTTTTATCAAGAAAGATGCATGAACAAGTATCTTGAAGAAGTTCGCTAGTAATAAAGGAAAACTGATTTCAACTCAAAAGCTTGATTCTTGGGTTTGTAGTCAAAGATACTAAAATAATAGTAGAATAACTTTTGGAGGGCCTTACATACCTGGGGAATTAGTTTCTTAGAAGAATTGGAGAAGATTCTTGAAAGCCCTAACTTTTGCCCCCTTGAAACTACGTTCTGAGTTCTTGGAGTGTTTGAATGTTTATGATATGAAAAGTTTCGTTCTAGGGGTTTATTTAGGTGAAAATTGACAAGTTTAGGCTTAAAAATGTGAGAAAAGATGAGAATAACCCTCTTAAAAATCACAGGTCAGGTCGCCTACGAGACTCCCTACGACCCATAGAGGCTTCTACGACTTGTAGGAGACCTTTCGTGAAGTTTAGGACAATTTTTGGGGTCTCTGAAATTTTCTATAAGACCCATTTTATGACCCGTAGAGGGTCCTACGACCCATAGATGGGTCCATAAAGTCTGGGGTTGAAAAATGAAGTTCTCTGACTTTTTCCATGAGATATCGATACAGGTCGTACTCCAATTTATGACCCATAACTGTGTCTTGTATTGCAACTCTGCACTGGCATTCCTCAGTAAAACGATCATAACTTTTAACTCTGCACACCAAATGAGGTGAAACTAGTTGCATTAGAAAGCTTATTTAAAGGCTTTCATTTAGTATATCATGGGACTTCTAATCCTTTGTGTGCTAAGATTTATGGCCATTTAAAGTGGATCCTTGCGTAATCTATGGCTAGAAACTCATTTTATAATAAAGTTTTGAACTCGACTAAGTACTAGAGGTATCTTATGATCCTAATACACTTTTCATGTATAAGAGTGAGGCTTCAAACATGGATACTTATGAGGATAGAGTTATGGGATGTCATAATATCTCTCCCTTAGGATCATTCATCCCCGAATGAAGGTGAAACGAGGGAATATACACATGCTTGCTACTCATGAACTAGTTTATCAACAAGTAAATATCCAGACATCTTATTACTTATATCATAGATGTATCTCAACTCAACGATAAGAATAAGGAATATTACCTTCATGTTCGTCATTAGAAGGGACGAATAGGTGACGATATCTAGCTTTCACTCCACCTCAGCTTCCCACGTGGCTTCCTTGACGAACTAGTTCCTTTACAATACTTTAACAGAAGCAATCTCCTTGGTTCTCAATTTATGAACTTGCCGATCTAGTATTTGAACTATGATCTATTCATATGTCAAGTTGTCTTTGACTCCAATACTCTCTAAAGGCACAACCAGTGTGGGGTCTCCCAAATACTTCTTAAGCATAGAAATGTGGAATACTGGGTAAATAGAAGCTAACTCTGGTGGCAATTCCAATTCATATGCCACATTACCAATCCTCTTAATAATCTGGAATTGGCCAATATATCGTGAACTGAGCTTTCCTTTTTTTCGAATCTCAAAAGACCCTTCATCGGTGATACCTTTAGGTACACTCAATCACCTACCTCAAATTTCAAATCCCTCCTTCTAACATCAAAATAAGACTTCTGTCAACTTTGGGCTATATTTTAGTCTTTCTTGAATAACTCCCACCTTTTCCATAGCTTGATGGACTAAATCAGGTCCTATCAATCCAACCTCACCAACTTCAAACTACCCAATGGACGATCTACACCTCCTCCATAAAAGGGCCTCATATGGTGCCATTTATATGCTAGCTTGGAAACTGTTGTTATAGGAGAATTCAATCAAGGGTAAGTGATCATCCCAGTTACCTTTGAAGTCTATAACACATGCCCTCAACATATCCTCAAGGGTCTGTATGGTCCGCCCCGCTTGCCTATCTGTCTCAGGATAGAAGGTTGTGCTACGATTCACTTTCATACCAAGCCCTTTTATGAAAGGACTTCCAAAATTGTGTTGTGAACTAGACTCCTCTATCAGAAATAATGGATATTGGGACCCCATACAATGTAACGATCTCCCTAATGTAAAGTTTGGCATAGTCCTTAGTTGTATTAGTCATCTTGACAGGTAGAAAGTGAGTTGACTTGGTCATCCTGTCTACTATACATGACCCATATCGAATCATGTTGTCTATGAGATTGAGTTAAGCCTATTATGAAGTCCATGTTAATCATCTCCCACTTCCACTCTGGAATTTCAATATTCAGGGCCACGCCACGAAGCCTCTGGTGCTCACCTTAACTTGTTGGCAATTCGGGCATCTGGACACGAACTCTGCAATGTCCTTTCTTCATGACACCCGACCAATAAACCTCTCGTAAATCTCTATACATTTTTGTTGTACCTGGGTGAATAGAGTATATGGCGTTGTGAGCATCAGCTAGAATCCTGTCTCTAAGGCCATCAACACTTGGTACACATAATCTGCCTTAGTATCTCAGGACTCCATTTCCCCCTTTTGCAAATACTAATACCTTGTGCTTCTGAACATCTTCTTTCAACTGAAAGAGGATAGGATCCCGGT
>DF358652.1:90729-119674 GCA_000787875.1 Solanum virginianum
CATCGGGTGATTCAGTTCGATTTTGAATATTATTGATTTTACTTATTGGTTATCGGTTTGTAGATATACCAAATCATGAAAAAACCGTTAAGATATTTGTTTATCGATTATCGATTTATCGGTTGTTAACCTTTATCGGTTCGGTTATCCGGCAAATCATTAACAATTATAAGCTTTGAATTCGTAGTGGCTATCAAGAATTACATGGAATGTGCAAAGTTGTGCACTCTTGTTCCTTACAATTTACAAGGCTATAACAACTCACCACATTTAATAAACTTATAAGTTGCAAGCACTAGTATAGGCTATCTATATTTATTCTTCTACCTCAATTCATTCTTATGGGAACAGCTAATGCATTCTTGGAAGTAGCCAAGATTGAAGTTTTTTATGATCAAGCACCAGAAGGCATGAAAGTTTAGGAACTTATTCAATGACTAGTCTTGCTTTCGACAGTTTCTCATATCACCCAAATCACAGAGGATGGATACTAAACAACTTGAATGCATTTCATCTTTGACTATTACTACGCGTTCTTTGTGATAATTTATTGAACTTGTTCTTTTTCCTGTTTGTGAGCAAGTTTTATGTATACAAAGCTGAAGTCTCTGATTCACTGGTTGTGCTAAGGCAAGAATTGGAGATCGTGTAACTAATAGCCAAGAAGCTTCAACCAACACACAGGCTAATGGTTCTATATAGGATTTTAACTAACATCAATATGTTTTGCTCCAAACTTCTTTTCTGTTATAGCTAGGTAGTGTACTCTATTGGCTATGGCTTGGTTCCTCCAAAAATGCCACAGCATCAGTGTCAGATCCTCTGAAATGCAGTCTCACCCATGTCTGATCCGCCAAATATTATGTGACCCTCATACATCAGTATTTTTTAAGAATCCAAGCAATATAACTATACGGGACAATAGTTTTGTTCAACTCCTTCCTCTTTGTTATGATTTCCACATAATTGTAATGATAATCAATTATATATAGTTGGTTCGATTAAAAAAAAGTGATACAGATATGTGTAAAAGTGCACAGTTAAGAAAAAGAGCACTAAAGTGACAAAAGAAAGAGCAGAGAAGCAACTTAATATATTACAGAACAAGCTAATACTATGCAATACTCTTTAATGGCTTGTCGATTACAAGCAACATGAGAAAACACAGATGGATGTATTTACTGTTATTTTGTTAAACAACAACAACAATTTTAAGAATAATGAAAGAATGCTGAAACTTGAAATTAATTAGCAGTAAACTAGAAACTCATTGACGATGAACGAAATACGAAACGTCACCGGTGATGAAGTATGAATGACGGCACTGAGACGGTTGAGAGCGAGAGGCGCGACTAAGAGAGAACTAAGCTGAAATTAGTTTCTAACCCTACGACTTAGGAGTAGGTGTGACTTATAATTGTTGAAAATGGAATTATGGAAATAGATAGTAATACTACTAAATTACTAATTACCAGTATCGGGTGACTATCGGATTATCGGGTCACCCAATTTAAAAATTATACACCCCGATTCAGCCTATTAAAAAAGATTTAAAATTGTTAACTAACCCAATAAGCCAATAATCCGACCCAATAGTTCAATAACTCGAAAAATTAGTTCGAGTTATCGATTTGACCCGAATTTTGCACAATCCTAACCTTCTCAACGTCAGTTCCTTCTTCCCTTTTCTTTTTCTTTTTTTCTTATTTTGTCGCCAGTTTTTTCTTTCTCTCTCTCTCTTTTTACTTTTTAGGTGGTGGGTAAATTAACTTTTTTTGTCCATTTGTCTATTACATAATTTTTTTTTAAAATGCCAATGTTAAAATTTTTTTATTTGCTCTTCTTTTTTTAAAAAAAAAATTCTTTTTTAAATTGTTTCACTTTTTTGTGAATTATTTTTTGTCATTTTGTTATTTCTTGTTTATTATTTTATTTTATTAAGGTGTGAATGCATGATGGTTAAATAAATATCGACATCAATACATTACATAATTATTTATACAATATTGATACACGATTATGCACCATTTATATAATATCGATACATTCCATACCTATTTATATACTTTCAGGCTTGACAGACTTCATTCGGAATAACACTCTCTATCAAATTATTTTTTTATACGTAGCCTACACAATTCTAATAAATGGAACAATAATGGATGACCCTAAACATACATTTAATTTAAATATAATGTAAAATGGTATATTTTATGAATAACTTGTATAGTTTTATTTGTTTTATTCGGGATCAAATTATATGTACTTTTTTGTGTCATGTGTTTAATAAGTGCTTAATAAATAATATCCTGCAGTATAGAATAAAACATCATACACCTTCGTCATAAATTTTAGGATTCTATGTAAAGATAAAATTAGTGTATTAGTAAAAATTTTTGTTATAATTTATATCGAATATCAGTTTATAGTTCCTTTGGATAGGGATTGTAGAGTTGTATTCTAAAAGCTACTTAAATTTTTAAATAAATCCATATATTTCCTCCAAACAAGCATGCATACATACAAATAAAAATTGAAGTCAATAAAAAGACAGACAAATTATCAACCAGCATGCATAAGAATTACGGAATAATATAATATTATTAAAGATGGAAAAATATTATTATCTCTAAACCCATCGTTGTATAGGTGTGTTGTTTTGGCGTGAATATAGATTTACTCTTTATATATAGATTATATGTGTTTTAGTGTTATTGTTCAACTAGATTTAGAGCTTGTTTGGATTGGCTTATTTCAAGTATTTTTATGTCAAAATAACTTTTAAACATTTTTTAAGTGTTTGGATAAATTAAAAAAGTGCTTATAAGCACTTGTTTTTAAGCCAAAATGACCAAAATAAGTCAAAAGTTATAAACTAGGACTCCTAACTTATAACTTTTGGCTTATAATTTAAAAGCAATAAGCTCATCCAAACAGACTCTTAGTATTGGATTGTAGAATTTTAATGTTTCGTATAAAGAGTTATGTAATATATCAATCATGTATAAAATTGTGTATTAGTATGTATCAATATTATTTAGATAGTGTGTAAATATGTATTGTATAAATCGATTCTATATTAAAAGTGTGAATATTCTTAATAATGTTGTTTGAACTTTTTGCCATTCATTAAAAGACTCCGCTTTAGATAAAATCATCTTTTCACTTTTTTTTAGAATTATTATTTTAATAATATTAAATAAAAATAAAAATAAAATAAAGAAAAATGCCTATACAAAGATTCCTTTTCTAACTAAAATAGATTGGTGTAAAAGAAAATTGGTCAAAAAGAAAAAAACTTAAAAGAAAAAACGCGGTCCAGTCAAAAAGAAAAAAATTAAATAAAGAAAAATTCTTACACAAAGAATCATTTTCCAACTAAAATGGACTTGGTGTAAAAGAAAAATAGTCCAAAAGAAAAAAAATTAAGGGAAAAACTTCAGGAAAGTTTTTCTTTTTTTTTTTAGGGAACACGATTTGGTTAATTTTTCCTTTTTTTTAGGAAACACGGTTTGGTTAAAATCTCTACACGAAAAATTCCTTTTCAACTAAAATAGACTTGGAGTAAAAGGAAATTAGTCAAAAAGAAAAAAATTAAAAGGAAAACACATGTGAAAAAGAAAAAAAATTAACGGGAAAACTTCAGGAAAATTTTTCTTTTTTTTAGGGAACACCGGTTAATTTTTCCTTTTTTTTAGGGAACACGATTTGATTAATTTTAGTTTTTACCTTTTTTTTTTCCTTTTAAGTAACACAAGTTTCCCACTTTGAAGAGGAAAAGAGGTATTAATAATTTGAAAATAAATAAAACTCTTCTGATTTCACCATGAATCCTAATTGTATAATGAAAAGTTTTTCCTAAATATAATAAAATATTATTTTCTTTCCTTTTTGATCTATGACTTCTCTACTTCTATAAAAAAACTTCAATTTCAACTTTCGATTCATTCACTCTCTTCATCGATTTGTGCTAAGTGATGCTGGATCTTATTTTACGATTTTTCTCATTTGATTATCAGGTTTACTTATATTACATACTCAGTTTCTTTGTTTCACATTCTTTTTCCTTTTTCTCACTTTTTGAATTTAAAGAAAATAATATTAATTGTCATGCCAACTTAACTTGTTTCATTCGAATTATATTCTGGCCTTCGTTTAGTTAATTTAGTCTAATAAATTTTCGTTATTTAAAATTTTATATTTTTTTGTTTCTAACATCTCCTTCTATCAACAAGTTTCATCTATTCACGTAAAGTAATATCTCAAGTAAGTAATACTTCTTCATCTTATTATTTTTTATATTATAAATTCATATATTATTCTTCTTCTTATTATTTTTAACAATTTATTTTAGATAATCTCTTAATGGATTCTATCATAAATTGAGGCATTAAATGTGCTAATCCAAATTTTATATCGATAAACAAAGAGATTGAGATTAGATTCATCCATAACACTATTGTTCAGGACTGCAACAGTCAATTTTTTATTGCCTCTTTTTCAAACAATTTTGTTTCGTTTGAAGATACAACATTACGCATCAAGGGGAAATACTTTGGTAAGTCTTTCAGATTTTATCAACTATTTAATATAAACATAATATGTTCTTATTACTTACTTAACAATGTTTTCGTAATTTTCTTTCTAGATATACTTGGAATAGAAAATTCCCCTTTTATCATTAAAAGTGTAGCAAATAAAAATTAGAAGTTTTAAATCAACAAGTATCAGAGATCTAGTGATAGAATAATTTGCTACCATGATACTATTATAACCTCGCTTGCATTTTATAATTATGTAATTTAAGAAAATTGATGATGAATTTTGTCATTTCTACAAAATCAATAAAATTTGTGGTTAAATATTTTCCTTGCCAATTAACCAATGAAGTTTGATTTCTTGCGAAGCACTTGTTTTATTCTTTTTGACCGTTGTCACTTGTAACTACTAACAATTATAGCTAAAAAAGATTTTGTAATTAGCTGTGAATTTTTTTTTTGTCAGAAATAGTTGAATTATTCAACTACAAATTTTAAATCGACGCTATTTGATTCCTTGCATATTCTGTGACTAACTTTTATTGTCACTAAATCACAAATTGATTAGAGACGATAAAATAATTGTCACTAATTGCTTATATTATTAGCCATAAAAATTAATGTCATAATTAAATATGAAATTTTTTAGCTAAAACTTTTAAACATTTAATTACAAACTCTATTTTGTCGCTATTGTAACAACATATTTTTTACGGTGCAATTTTTTTTAGCCAAAAATTAATTAATTTTAAGAGAATATAATTTGTCATAAATTAGATACATTATCAGTGACAAAATAATTTATCACTGATAACTCTAAATTCATGGCTAATAATACTCAATAAATGGCGCCAATTTATTTTTTTGATGGGAAACTTTAGTGAACAAAATTTTGCTACGAATTTTTAAGTTTCGTCACTAAAAATATGTACCTCATGTATTTAAGCACGAAATTAAACTTTGTCATTAAAAGTGAACAATTAGTGACGAATTTTATATCGTCGCTACTAATTTCGTAGCTATATATCATATTTGTCGTAGAATAAACCAGCTTTAGTATACTATATAGTTACCAGCTCACACAAATATATATGTAACTCATTCTCACAACTAAATCACATTGTAGGAAAAGGATATCTGCATAGCGTCCTACTTTTTCAGCTCTAACAACTAAATGGTTCCCCCTGCGTTGATATTGATGCTGAACTGAAAAGTGCTTACAGGGATTCCTGACCAAAAAGGTTGAACATGTTGTCGTTATTTGTGAGATCGACAAAGGTATGCCTGCCTTCTCCTTTCTTAGATCTGGCCTGCTATAAATGTGTATTTGCTGGGTGAGTGAAATATGATTTTGCTGATAACTCTGTTAGCTTATAAATGATATGAATAACATGTTATTGTGAGGGACTATTAAGTTATATCTAAAATGATACTCACATAAGATACCATGAAATTTACTATTTTATGTGCACGTTTACTTGCAGATCAATCAGTTACAAGGCAAGTTGATTATGCCTAAACATGCTCAGGGTATGCTGACAAGATTAAAAGACTCTTGTCATTAAGATTGTCACAACTCGGTAATCAGATCTTGATAAAAAAAGTAACAGAGAACAATGATCATGCTTATGGTTTCTAAACAAAAAAGCTATATTCATAAATTTATAAGATAAGATTGTGCATTAAGAGAGGCTATCAAGAGCTAAATATACATAGAAGATTCAAAGGATAATTAAATCGCACGAACAAAGCAAAACAACAAAGAAATTCTTACATCAGTAGGATGTTAGATTATGCGAGGATTTAGATATCACTGAATCTGGAGAAAAAGGAATGTCACATTGGTTTTGAGCCTTTTCTCTTGCAATATATTTTTCCTCTATCTGGCAGGGAGGTTTTTTTTCCCCAGATAAGTCACAGCTAACACATTTGGGATTCCACAGGTGTTGCAGAATGCAATTTGCAGGTAGGCTTTTCCCTCGCATTTGTATCTGTTAGCCTCGTTCATGGGTTTTAAAAATGACTTCATCTCTTTATGTATATAGGTATACAAAAATAAGCCAAAAGCCTTAAGTTAGAAATCCTTAGTCTGGATTTTTGGCTTATAAGTCATAAGCCAAAAACCAATCCAAAGGGGCTCATATGTTAGTGATCGCACATTGAGGTTGTATAAAATAGGAAAATCATCTGTAAAATGTTCTAAAACTCTTGGGAGTCAAAATGCACACAGAGTATGGTCACTTTTTGTCTTCAATAATAGTTGGAATTGCTAATTTGTGAGACAAAAACTATACTGAAGCAAGATTGAGAGAGAATGCTTAAAAAACTTGTTTTGCATTGAAGACAAAAAAATTCAGAGTTAAATCTTTGTCCACTTTATATTAGAACTTGCCATATTATAAAGAATGTCTTCTTTACCAATGCAGCCTCATGTACCCAACGTGATTGTGTGAGGATGTAAATCTAACTTAGCTATCTTGTAGATTTACAAGCTCCTGCACCAGCTCGGGCAACATATCAGGTGGCAGCACTACTAATGAATGCAAGGATCGAAGTTAAGTGCATAGCAACACTACGGTTCCCTTTTGACTATTGCATTCAACTTCTGATTAGACCTCGAAAGGAAAAAGTCTTTCGACTTCCCAGCCTAAATCTTATAAGCCGTGAGTTAACTACTGATTCAAGAGCTCTTGGCTACCTTTTTTAAGCCCTAACTTCCCAGAGCTGAGAATAAACTTTATTTATGAGCGTATTGCAACTCGGTGACCATGAGTATTACACACGATTGTGTATCCGAACAAACTTGTCTGCATAATTCCTTAAAAGGAAAAAGCTCCTCTGTCTTTTTTGTTAATTGTTTTGAAGTGACGAAATTCATGTTCCTTATATGATTAGACTTAGGTTATGAAACATCCTTTTTTTTTTGTTGATGCAACTAAAATTGATAAACATTAGCCTAAATTTAAGTTGTATAAAAGCCATAATTTTCAATAGCTCTACAGGCTCAACTGATTCGGATTTAATAGTTAACAAATCTTTTCTATAATCCAACCACCATCCTGTACAGGAAGAAATCAAAGATGGAATCCTTCAATAAGAATATCAAGAACTTCTAGAAATCCCCATCAGAAAATAAAATACTTAATAAAATATCAAACCACCTCTACAACATATTAGACGAACTATTAAGACTTCATGAAAACTTTTGAATGTAGTAGAAAGCTAACCTTTTCTTTGCTATCAGGCAGATTTTTTTGTATAATACTTACTTAGCAACCAAAGGTGAGCTCTTCTAAACCAAAAACCCAGCACAATGAAAACAGTAGCAAACCTTTCACTGATGTTCATACTAGGAGTAGATTCAAATGGTGGTAGTTGGCCTTTTTGGCTATAGCCAAACTGATGAGCGTATCCCATATTCTCATTTGATACTCGGTATTTCCTATAGCATCAAATTACTGCCATCATTTGGATGCAACCTGATTTTCCTCGAGAGTTATAGCGTTTGTGTTCAATATGTCTAAGTTGAGCTGTTTTGGATCTGATAAACATAAAATATTTAGCTGCGATTCTCGCTGTCATACCTATATCTGGCTGAACCAGTTCTAAATTTCCTCTCGGCGCATATAAGGAAAACACCAGCAAAATTTACAATGGGAAAAAAGGGAAGAAAGAAGGATGAAATAAACGTAGCACCAAAAAATTGGAAAAACAAAGAAAAGAAGGACAAGAAGAAACCGAAATCCAATATATTAAAGTAGAGGAATAGATTTCATAGAAGGAGGAGCGTACTTGTTCCCGGTAGAAATCTTTTGCAGAGACAAAAACTTTGGAAGACCTCAAATGTCCCTTCACACTGTGGAGTAAAATCTCGTTTGAAGACAGCTTTTAAGGAAAACCAAGATGAGGATGAACGTGGAAGGTGGAGGCATTGACGCATATCCTCATCCATGTGAAGGATAAAGAGGTGGAATGACAAGAAGACCCCGACGTGGGATGGCGAGAAAGCCCCAGTAGTAGCAAGAGGAGTATAAAGGAGAAGGTTCAATTCAATAAAGAAAAGGGGAAAAGAAAAAGGAAATGGAGTTTTGTGTGGGGCCACAGTGAAGGGACACGTTGACGTTTTATGTGGCTTTCATGGTAAAGGTAAACCAAGACTGTACGGGCTTGATTTTTTCTTGAAATGTAGATAAAAGAGGCATCATTAGGTTAAATATTAACGTAAACTGCTTTGTCGAAATGTTATACTGGAGATTTACGAGAAAGAGGATGAAACAAATATAACATTGCAGGTTGTTTCAACAATATAACAATGGATGAATAGATCAACCTCTAGTCTCAGTGTGTCTGATCATAAAAGATGATGAGCCTAGAATTCATGTAAGGGGACGAACTTCAGAACAGAGCCTTTATCAGCAACAGATTCAACACTACCTTGTGATCAATCAACAAAAATGACCTAAATATAAAAGACAGGAAGTGGTAATCATCTAGTCCCCAAACCCCATGGGACCTAGCAGGCTCTAAGCAATAGGTTAGTTGCAACTTCCTCATTAAATCCAAGCACCTCCAAACCCCATGGAACCCAGAAGGCTGTAAGCAATATGTCAGTTACAACTTCCTCATCAAATCCAAGCACCTGACAAAAACTCTCGACCCAGATCTTGATAGCCCTCTTCTTTCACAACACCTAACCTTACTAAGCAATACAACTATGCTGCAAAATTTGTCCCATGTCCAAAGCCTATATGACAGAAGTGATTAGTTCTAAGAATTGATATTAATTTGTTCTAGAAAGGGTAGTTATCCAACACCAAAAATCTTGTGCATTTATAGGTTATAAATTGTTCTACAGCATAATCTAGCAAAGTAAGAACTCAAGTCAAAGGAGTAAGAAGTTCTTTAAATAGATTGAAAAGGACAAGCATTTCATGTAACTTTTTATATCATTGGTATATCAAGAAATGGATCAAAAATGGATGCCACTGAAACAAAAATACAAGAGAGAGTACTTAAAGGTTCGAACAATGACAGAGCTATTGTAGTCTAATTCAAACGTAGATGGAGTTAAAATCTATTTCCCCTCTGCCTTCACCCAATGTTCAGCCTACATCATTATTCTGTGTCTGCCTATTCTCTTCACTGGCCTTAGATTCTTATTTTGGTTCCAATAGAAATACAAGAAATACTTTTCTTCATGTTATTAGTGCCAACTTTGTCTGACCAGGCTGGTTCAAAGCAGAAATACAAGAAATACTTTCTTGATTTTATTTGACACAATGGCAATAGGGATAAAATGATACTCAAACAGAGTATGAACAGTTACCTACTTCAATGAAATGAGAAAGAAAGGTAGGTCTACCACATTCCTCAGGACTCCTAACAATCTCTTTTGTAACTTTTCTCCATAACTTGCAAACAGATGCACAAAAGAGCAGCACAGTTCTATCAGGCCAAGTTGTCTCACTTTCTTCAACCCTGGAGATTGTATTTAAAAGTAGTTTCGGTGGTAAAGGCATTACTATAAAAAATTTAAAACTTAAAAGCAAGAAAACAGAACAAGAGAAGAAACTAGAGTCTTAGCAGTCATGAGTTCAAATTGTGTAATCATTAGATATTCCGGAACTCACCTCTTACAGTTCAAGTATTCTGGCTTTATTAATTTCTACACCTCGATCATATTCGACTTTCAAGATCCTATGAATTCAAATTGTGTGATCATTATATTTCCAACTCAATAAACCACACTATGCAATGGTAATGTTCAATTATTTCCTTCAAATAGACAGATATATACATTACACCGTTAAATATGTAGTATTTTTTTGAGCATATTTGGCTTGCGAAAGCCTGTGAAACAATTATGCGACCACTATATTCCAACTAAATAAACTACAACCATGCAACCTTGACATCTAATTCAAAGTTGCAAGCTTTTTCACTGGGAGATTGTACTCTTCATGTGAAAGCAGGAAATGAATGTGTACCTGTGGTATAGAATATGGAGATTGACATTGTCTTGTTTGAAAAATTTTATTTATAGCGGGTCAATTTTACAGGAAGGAATTGTTCCTTTTTTAGAAACTCTTTAATTTTAACTTTACGCATGACATGAGGTTCCAATAGCATTGGTAAAAATATTTTACATTAGCAGATGTTGAGCTTTGTAGCAGGAAGCTACTTAAAATAGCCTATTTTGATGTCCCGCTCCTTTCTAACCAGATAAGAACAACTGCTACTTGTTATACTTTTTTTATGTACAGATTTTAGGCTAATATTTGATGAAGTTATCATCAAATCTTCAGCAAGAACAGTGAAATTCACCAAATTTTGACAAAACAAATAGAGAACTACAATCAGACAAATAATATACTCATCCATGAGTGTCCAAATATAAATTTATCTGTCAATTTTAAAACAATCACATTATATCAAGCATTATTACAAACAGTTGGTATGCATGCTCAAGAGAGGAGGACAGAAATTAGAGAACAAACCCAAGAAAAATTGAATATTTTTTCTACATCCAGCAGAACCCAACAGGCAGGCATCCGCCACAAATTCTAGGAAAACAAACACCTGAAGATTTAATAAAAGGGAAACGAAGCCGTACCTTTGTCGTTACTCTTTATCTTCTAGATTCGGACGAAGTAGAAGGGCAATTTTGTTTGCAGTATGAAAGAAACAATTTGGTGATGAAATACACCCGAATCAAAGCAAAATAAAAAGAGAAAGACGAACCCGGTTATATGCAAAGGAAAAATAATGGATGGAAGAAGAAACTGAATGCCCTGCAAAAATTGCAAAAGTAAATATATATATATACATACATATATATTATGCTTATTTTGATTAAAAAATACACTATATATTAGAAACAAATTATGCATCTAATATAGACGTAGAGAAAATACATACCTCTTCCACCAAACTTGATAGCAAAACTTACTTAGCACCTAAATTACATGGACATTCATATACTCCCATTAACAATTCACAAATGAATATATTTCCACCCAAATATCTGACATAACTGAGAAAAAATAAATGCGCGTTTTATATTAATTTTTAAAAAATAATAATCCTATTTATATATATTATGTTAAAAAAAACTCCACCCCAACCCCACCTCTTTCTTCATCTTTTTCAAAGCCCTCCACACCTTTTTTTTCTTCTTCAAGATACCTCTCCTACCTAACACCCCACCCCAATTCTCCCTCTTCCCCCCACCCCCCTTCACCCACAAACACGCTCAACCCCTAAAATGAAGTTAATTTTTTTTAATAATGACAAATTTTGATTTTTTTTTCTTTCCTTCTTTCTTCTTCCGTGGATACACGTCCTACACCTCCATTAATGTCTTCTTTCTCTTAGATTATCATAATTTTTCACAAATAGTTTCTCTATCATCAATTTCTTTTGAGAAAATTCTCCGGTGCATTTTCATGAACAATTCTCTTGCCAACATTTTAACCTCAAATAATTTCATTTTCATGAAAAATGACACTAATTAATATCAATAGAGTAAAGTTCACTGATTTTACCCAATTTTCATCAATAATTTTACTCTATTTAGTTTATCTAAAAAAAATTCGAAGAAGAAGATTAATAAACAAACAAATTTTTTTTTATCAACTCCCAGGTTCTTGTTCTATGGAACTAAATTCACTTTTAAATTGTTAAGGGGGTATTTAAACGCCGTGTAGTGTAGGTGTTAAAATAAATTTCGCTGCCAAGTTTGGAGGAGGGGTTGTCTTTTCTCAATAGATGTACTACACTATGTATAAAAGTAATTTTGCGCACAATATAGATGTACTATAAGTGTTTTAAAATATATGATATTTGTTTTGGTAAAAAATTTTGTATCATATATTAAGTGCACTACATATGCAATATAAAGGTATTGAAATTATATTGTTATATATAATAAATAGTTTTTAAATATGATATATATATATATATATATATAGGTAAGTTTTTCAGCTATCATTAGTAATACCAGGCCCACCAGCTAAAAGCTTCACCATAGGAAATTCAGCCCAATTTGTCAGCCCAAGTAAATTCAGCCGCTGATTTTGAGGATCATAGAAATGAAAGTTTGACCTTTGCTTCTTACCCAAAGACCGATATTAGATCTGCATATATATACACATCAAATATAATATATACATAATATATACACATCAAATAAAAAAAAACTAATAAATGTATTTACGTGTGTTGGGAGTGTCAAATGAATGACCATGAACCAACCGTCCGTGCAAGTTGCGTGGTAAATTAATTATAACACGTCATAACTCATAGGGGAACATATCAATATGTAGGGTTCAATCAATTAATTTACAATATATATAGAAATAGTTAAAGTATACATAATATATATACTAGTTATGTATAGGTATGTACAATACAAGTATACACAACTTATATAATTTATATATTTTTATAAACTAGGTTATCCAAAGACGTTGGATTGTAATTTTCCCCGACTAATAGCACTGGCCTTTTTTTATTTGTTTGTTTTGATATAATTTGTTTAACCACTCATAAGACATCCCTTTTCGTGTGTGTGAGAGAGAGCGGGGACGAGAAAGCATAGAGAAATTAAATATATTTTGTTTTGTAATATATTTTTAAAGTTATAGAAATAAATTGCATGTAATCACAAATAAAATATGAAAAAATAAATTTTATTGATAAACATGTGAGTACAAATCTATTATTCTCTTGATTCTTCTCTCATTGGATATATTTTCATGATTCGAGGGTCGTTAGTGGCATATTTCTCAAATGTAGAATGATTCTGACCTCCTTGAACCATATTTTGATCTCTTGATAAATATTCTCAGGATTTATGGAATATTTGAGATATAGACAAGAATTAGGATTTAGGGTAGAGTAGCCTCAAAAAAACACTGAAAGAGTCCCATAAAAATTAATCAACCCCCCACCCCCCCACCCCAAAAAAAAACCCATAATTTCTTAATAGGTTAATCTGAACTATATACCAAACCTAAGTTGTTTTAAACTTTTTATGAGTGTATTTGAGCTAGGTCTAAATTAATTCAATCAATGAATATATTCCTATTCAAATTGATATAGATAAACTAATGAATATATAAAAATCTCTATGCGTTTAATTAAAGATTTCAATAAAATTGCTTGCCTTTCCTTTTAGTAACCTGCAAAAAACTAAACCATTGAGATGAGAGATGAAAAAAGTAATTGTACGGAGGAAATATGAGTCCTAGCCGCTGTGCAAATATTGCATTTGTCAATCCAATAACATGACAGAATTATGATAAAGTGTTTTAAGAATGACATGATAGTGAAAGTGTACTAATTCCATCTTTGAATCCAAGAATTTGGTGGACTGCATGTGCTTTACATAGCACACCAGATCAAGTTTTCTCTGCATAGTTATATATAATCATCATTGCTAATCTCACCAAATTAAGGCAGCCTTTATGTCGATTCAAAATTTAATTGTTGCAATGAACTCCTCAGACTTTCGAATTTATAAGTCTAAAACTTATTATTTAAAGAAAACTTTAGTGATATGTTACATATTTGAACATATGTTCCATCTATCTATATACATATTGGGGGAGGTGATTAGATTGACGAAATTTCATTCACCGAGGACATGAACTTAGATAGAAATAGTAGAAGTCGCGTATTAGGGTGGCAGACTAATAGGTTAGTAAAGACAGATTGATGTCTGGCCTTGTGATATAGTAGGTTAATTTTTCGTATTTACATGCTATCATTTGTTTTTCATTATTAGTCATTTTCTTTCCCTTTTTTTTTTCTCATTATCTAGTGTATTTTGTTTATGGGACTTGATTCTTGAGACGAGGGTTTTTCGGAAATAGATTCTCTATCTCTATGAGATAGTGGTAAGGTCTGCGTACATTTTACCTTTCCCAGACCCTACTTGTGAGATTCCACTGGGTATGTTGTTGTTGACAGAGCTTTTTACAGCTTGAATTTGTAGCAGTCTGATTACAACTTTTACAGTCGATCATGCATTTTCTTTGAAGATCCTATGTATGCCTTAATGGAGTGCTACTTTATTTGGAAGGTTCTTCTTTTACTCATGATAAGCTTTGGCCTTAGGACCACTAATTAGTTATTCATTTGCATAAAGTATATACATCATGCACATAATGATGATCAAGATTGATCCACCTGCCAACTTCAAAGTTTCCAGATATATGCAATGTTATTCTTGAATGCTAGACCAAATGAGTTTTGGTAGGAATTCTACTTTCAATATTCCAATCATTTTTTTTTACACTTTTGTATAACAACTAATAATTAGGATGGGTTGCTTCAAATTTTTTAATATCAAACCAAATTGAATTTTAAAATTTTAAAATCAAATAATCAAAAATCAGACGACATGTATTCTCCTCCATTGTTTAAGCTTGTCAAAAAATTCATCATACATGACATGAGAAGTGATTAATAAATATTAGAGTAGCATGTAACAATAACCGACTAGTCAAGAAATCTTTTAATTTTTAGTTGTTGTATTATGATTGTCTGGATTGACATCTTCCATGATTGACGTGTCATTTGGCCCAAACAAAACATAATTTTTTTAATCTACTAATTGTGATACAAATATGATACACATGTCTAGAGTTGTAATGTGGCATGAACATGTCAAGTTAGCTAGTCAGAATCAAAAGGAAAGACCAGAATCTGTAACTGACATAGAAACCACGAGCCTTTGTTATGAACCATAAAAGATTCCTAAAGGTGCTCCTGGAACCACTTCAACATGCCAGACTTGGAACCACAAAGAAGAAATACGGATCGTGATTTGTATTACCACTTGTAGATCGAGATTTCGAGAACAAAAAAATTAAACAGTTTTAAGTGAAGGATATTTTAGACATTTTCTACTCCTCTAACTCCTAAACTATGTCATTTTGATCTTATAAATTGGCCCTATAAACTTTTTTACACTACAAATCCACCTCATTCCCAATTAATCACCCAATTCATCAAATTCTCTCCAAGTTTCTTCTTCTCAAGGTTCTATAAAAGATCAAACTAGGATTTTTCGATTCCAACTATTAATTTTAAGTTTTCTTCAACGATATCAATGTATATGAGTATTCATATACTCATGGACTCCTTTTATCCATGAAGCCCAAGAAATTCCTATCTTTTTCAATAAAGTTTAGATGCATGAGTAGGGGATTTTGATCAATTATCACTCGGTCTTATGAATTATACTTTATGTCACAGCCCGAAGTCGAGTGTGATGACACTTGTCTTTAACCCACTGAGACAGGTCAGTCCAAATAGATAATAATAATAATAATAATAAGATATAATACGGAAGCTAAAATGATAATACAATATAAATAATAAAGATTTAAAGCATAAGAGGCATAATCAAATCTAAAACCATCCCAAAACTGGTGTCACATATACAAGACTCTAACCTGATCAAAATTCCAAAAAAATAATAAAAGTCTCAATAGTCTTTGTTTCTTAAATAGAACAAAACTAATAAAAAAGTCTTGATAGTCTTGAGAGTAGGCTGGAGCAACAAGCAACAACCTCTCAATCTACCAATAACTTGGTCTATAAGAGAATAGGAGCATCAACAAGATCCAAGCTCACAACCTACACCACATCTGTAGAAAAATAAGGGTGAGTATCAAAAGCACCCAACTAGAAGACCTAAAGGTAGAGAATAAAGAACTCAAGAACTCCTTCCCTCCCAACCACATACCTCTAAAACTATAAAATTTGCACGCAGAAAAAGCTAACATACACAATATAGATAATATAGGATCACAGTCTTAGTCAACAACATCTTAATCGATCAATCTCAAGAGTATACAAGGACAAAGTCAATTAATACATCACACTTAGTACCAATTAACACAATTAAACAAGGAATGAAATGGGATGAGATGGAATGCCATGATATGCATGCACACAATGCAATGTCAAATAATTATAATACATGTCTTTCCTACAATACATATCCAATGATATAGTTATACTGGATGGGGACACGCATGGACCATGTTTTCGCTGGAACCATTTTCCTTTGGCATTTACTTTCATATCTTGCTGGAACCACTTCCTTTTCGGCTTTTCTTTTTCTTTTCTTTTGTTTCTTTTTCTAGCCGAAACCATCTCTCTTCGGCTTTTCTTTTCCAATTTTTTCTTTTTCTAGCCAAAATCAGTTTTCTTAGGCTTTTCATCATCAATGAGACATCAAACAAATACATGCCATCACGACACAATAATCTATACTATATTAAAAGTGTGAAGGCCTTTAAAAATGTTGTTTGAACTTTTTGCTCTTCATTAAAATACTCTGCTTTAGACAAAATCGTCTTTTCGCTATTTTTCTTAATATATTATTTTATCTTTTATTTATTTAGTTTCAAGATGCACTTTTGAATTAGAATTTCTTTATATTTAAAATTCACTCTTGATTTAGGACTATTCTATATAAATAATTGTCTAGAAAAAAAGAAAAATATTATTATTTTGCTAATATTTAAGACTTTGAAATATTAAACTACTCCTTTTATAATTAGGAGTTTTTTCTAAAATCAAAATTTTGATCAATTAATTATTTAACTCCTAACTATTTAACTCTAAATTATTAATTTATGTATTCACAAACTATTAATATATCTCTATATTTAAGTAATTGAATTCATGCTCTCATCTTTGCATGTTCATAACAAATTAAACTATTTCATCAAATTAATAGCATTTATTTAATTTTATTTACATGAATATAGTATTTCTTTTAATGGTAAATACTATTTATATATAATATTTAGATTGATATGACACATACGTGCAAAGAACGTAAAATAAACTAGTCACTTTCATAAGTATGAGCACATGCAAGATGTCCACATAAATCATTTATCAATAATCAACAATCATTCCCATTTTTGTTTCAACATTTGTAACATCATCAAAACATCACATAACAATCACATTATATCATAACTTAAGTTTTCGATAACCTCCTTATATAGAGTTATCATTGAGTTATATCTTGAGTTACTTACCTATTGATTTTTGATATCCCTAATCCCACATAAGTATTTCTTTAATTCTTTTAAGTCTTTTGCTAATTGAACAAGTGATGAGACTAGATGGTTTGCTTGAAAACCAACAATGATTTCTGAGTGTCAATCATGCTTAGAATACCCCCTCGGGACATGACATTGATTATGTGTTTGTGGCAAGTGGACTTCTTAACCCTTTGTTAAATATGTAGAATGTGTTGGGGAATAATGAAATTTGGTGAAGGCCTTGATATTTGTAGTCACATGTTTATATTGAATGATTCTAATGATGAAACGGGGTAGAAAAGGAAATTTAATTATATATTGATATGTGATACATTGTGGATGATTTGAAAAGAGATATTGACTCTTTATTGGTAATGTATCATGATTGAGTTGATATGAACTGCGAATTGATATGAAATTTAAAATTTTCTAATTATTTGTGTGAACATGCTTATTTGCATTAATTCTTGTCACGATCCAAACCTGGAGGGACATGGCAAATAGGAACCCAAGAATTTCAAACAAGCCTCAAAGTATCCATGTTCACATCATCGGTTCAGAAGCATATTCAAATAGTAAACACATAGTTCTAAGGGACGGGAAAGTATGACTCACGCTATGGGGATATCATAGGGATAAGGAATTAACATGGAATCACATAGCACATAGCACACAAGAATTAAGGGGTGGGTAAGTATGACTCACTCAATGGTGGCAATTTGGGGCTTAGGATCTTTCACATCATATCATATACTCAAATCATAAAGCTCATAATCAAATCACATAACAATATTTATTAGGTAGCCAAGCGATAACATCACCTCTAATCATAACATTTAGTATATAAACGTAAAGGAGTATACGAGATGTCCAACATTACCTCTAGTCATAAGATAGGATGGGGGCTAAGATATAACCCGGGCTCACCCTCAAAGTAAGTGAAACAAGTAAAATATCATACATAGAGGAATGGTAGTTTATCCTTGAAAGATAGGACTCACCACAATAAGTAAACCTTGTGATCCTAGCTATACGTCATATGGTGGGTGAATGTACTCCTCAGTCCCTACATGGTGAGATCATGTAGGCAAAAGTATGTGTTAGTACGTTTGAATGTACTAAGTATGAGGGCACACTTAATATAAAAGGACGTATATACCCAAAGAAGAGTAGTATACAATATGTCATGAAAGTCATGATGCATGAAACGTAATAATACTTATATATAGTGAAGATGTGACCTCAATCGGCAAAAGTAAGAGTAAACGAGCTATTACTTGGAATCCCGATGAAATTTCCTCACTGGTAAAGAAGTGGTCTACTTGTCAAAGGTAAACCATACTTCACTTTACGGGCAACCCTATTTCGTATGAAGCAACTTTCCTTACGGACAACCCCATTTCGTATGAAGCAACCTTCCCTACGGGCAATTTCATTTCAAATAGAATTTTCATAATATTTCATATCATACTTCACCTTACGACAATCCCATTTCGTATGAAGCAACCTTCCTTACGGGCAACCCCATTTCAGAAATGATTTTCATATATACATACCCATGATTGGCTCATGGTTCAAGGAAAGCGAGAAGGCCCTCCAATCCATCGGTACTAAGTCAAACATCCCACATGAATACTTATATATACATGCTTTCAAAAGAGGCAATGGTTCTTTCAAATCATTTCAATGCACCTATAGGTTCAAAAACCAAACATATTTCTCATACACTCATAATTAAGTTCAAAAGCCAAATCATAGTTCATAATCATGATACGCATGCATAGGAATAACTTATTTACATATACGAGATAGTGCAAGCACCCAAAATGCACAAAGAGCCATAACAATAGATATTTATGTGATCATATTCTTGTCATAGCCAATATCTTATCAAAATAATATACATAAATACAATTGGGCTTAACCCATTTTATAATTTTCATAAAAATCATAGTCATGTATGCATATGCCATGAATGAGGTGAGATTAGTATGGGCAATAGAGATTTAAACTTAAATCAACAATACATTATGAAATTCAAGTAAAAACACAAGTAAAATTCACATTAAATAATAACATATATTACTCATGCACAAATCAAACTTTAAAGGGGACATGCACTTTCATAACTTCAATACATTTCATCATATATGGCTTCATTTACTTCAAAATCAATAAATAAACATAGTTCATATATTAATTAAATTTAATAAACAACAATATTGAAAATTCATATTTAAAGTAAGCTAAAATTCATGAAAATCACTTGAAAAGATTTTGGGTCTTCTTGGTTGAAAGGGACCAAGAATCAAACCCACATACCTTAACTAATGAAGAAGATTCAAGGAGAAATTTAAAGAAGAATGAGTCTTCCCTTGATCCCCAAGCTTAAAACCCACAAGAGTTCCTTGAAAGAGACTTGAGAAAATTTTGACATGTGATGAATGTATCTTCAAGAGGCTAGACAGGGTACTGCTGAATGATGAATTTCTGAAAAAAATTTCAAACTGTGAGGTATAATATCTGTCTAGGCAAGGTTCTGATCATGTCCCTTCGCATGTCACTTGTAGGACTGAATGTGATAATATCAGTAAACCTTTCAGATTTCAAAATTTTTGGTGTAAGCATAAATGTTTTAAAGATATTGTTAGAATGAATTGGGCTGTGGACTTCGAAGGATCACCTTTTATGGAGTTGCTTACAAAGTTGAAAAAGGTTAAAAGAGCCTTAGAGGAATGGAGTAAGATTGAATATGGAAACATATTCATAACAAAAGCCACCATGGAGGATATAATCAGTGTGAAGGAAACTCAACTTGAGTTGGATCCATCACCTGAGAATAGGATACAGTTGAAAAAGGCAGAGGCAGATTTGAAAAGATTGTTAAAGCTGGAAGAAGACTTTTGGAAATAGAAATTAGGCATGCAATATTTCTCTCATGGGCACAGAATGCTAGGTTTTATCATTCAGATGTGCAAGGGAGGAGGATAAAACTTCATCTGAATGAAATCATGGATGAATAGGGTAATACTTGGAACAAAGGAACTGATATTGGGGGTAAAGCTGTAGAGTTCTTCATGAATCAATTCAGGGAAGATAACTACCCTCAAAATTAGTCAATGCTGGAACAAATACCAAAATTGATCACTAAAGAAGAAAATACATCTATGTTCAGACTGCCAGACATGGAAGAAGTGAGGAAAGTTGTATTTGAACTCAGTGGACAGAGTGTTGCAGGACCTGATGGCTCCTCAGGTCAGTTGTTTCAAAAGTGTTGGGATATAGTGAAGGAAGATGTAACTACGATTGGTAAGGCTTTTTTTTTGGACAAGAACTTTCTCAAGGTATGCAACTCGTACCAATCTGATCTTGCTACCAAAGAAGCAGATCCCCAGAACTTTCTCTGACCTTAGACCGACCAGTCTTAACTCTTTTATTAACAAGGTCATTTCTAGGGTTCTCCAAGATAGAATGGTTGTGGTACTGCAAAGAATCATCTCACAGAACCAGGCTGATTTTATTAAAGAGAGAAGTATTATTGAGAATGTACTATTGGACTAAGAGATAATAAGGGACATCAATAAAAGAGCTAAAAATTTTAATGTGGTAGTGAAGTTGTAGATGACTAAAGCTTATGATAGACTGACTTGGGTATACTTGACAAAAATTATGAGGAGTTTTGGTTTTTCTGAGGTCATCATTGACATAGTGTGGAGGCTAATTTTCAATAATGTGTTAATCAATGGCCAAGCCCATGGACTGTTCCAATCTTCAAGAGGACTTAAGCAGGGTGATCCTTTATCTCCTACGCATTTTATTATTGTTACTGAGGTACTTTCAAGGGGGTTAAACAACCTACATGCAGACAGATTTTAGAGGAAATGACTTGCCTAAATGGAGCCCTGAGGCAAACCACTTATCCTATGCTGATGACACTATTCTCTTCTGTTTAGGTGGTACACAGTCAATTATCAAAATGATGACTGTTTTGAGAAGATATGAAGAAATTTCAAGCCAACTCATCAACAAATCAAAGTGTTTTTTCTACCTCCATGAAAAAACACCTTTGGTTGTCACATACAGACTAATGAAGTTGACTGGAATTAGGCAAGGTGACCTCCATTCACCTACCTGGGTTGTCTAGTCTTTAATGGCAGATGCAAAGGGAGATACTTTGAAGATAACATCAGAAAGATATCTAAAAGGACTTTTACTTGGCAGAGGGATTGTACTCATTAAGCATGTCTTAAATCAATGCGTATACATTTGTTATCTGCCTTATGCCCACCCAAAAATATACTCAAAACTATGCAAAAAATATTTGCTAAGTTATTTTGGGCAAACACGGGGGCAGAGAGGAGAAAACATTGGTCAGTATGGGAGGATTTATGTTTACCAATGAGTGAAGGTGGTTTGGGATAATAGGGCCTTAACTGTTAAATTGTGGTGAAATTTCAGAACTGCTATAGGGTCTTAATTTGTGGGGTAACTTCATGGCAAATAAATATTGTAAGAAGATGCATCCTGCATATGTCCTGAGTAATGGTGCATCACAGATTTTGAGAAAAATGATCAATATCAGAGATGAAGTGGAGCCTTACATTTGGTGGCAAATTAAAGGTGGAAACTTTAGTTTTTGATTTGATATATAATTGGACCAAATGTAGGGCACTTTACTACACTGAAGAGGAGGTTGTTGTGGAGGAAAAAGTGGAATACAAAGAATTCATACAACAATCAAGATGGAAGGAACAGGCCATCAAAGAAAAGTTGTCTACAGAGATGGCTGAAGACATCCTAAATGATATTACTCTTGGAGATACAACTCAAAATGATAAGGCTTGGTGGACCGCTCATTCTTTTGGAATATTTTTACTGTCAAGTCAGCATATGAGTTACTCAGAAAGAAGAGAGAGAACGGGGAGTTGTACAGGATGGTCTAGATTAAGGGGTTGCCAACCAAAATATCCTTCTCTTTGTGGAGAGTCTTAAAAAGGAAAATTCCCACAGATGATGTGCTAAGAAGTATGAGAATTTCTATAGTGTCTAAATGTGGATGATGTGACTATGGGTGTGTTAGGACCTAAACCATCTTTTTCTAACAGCTCCCATAGATTTAAAGCCATGAAAACATTTTGTTACATATGTAGGTTTCAAGATAGAGTCACTAATTTACACTCAACACTAAGGAGGTGGTGGGACCATACAAAACAGTTGAGGGCCAAACAGATATTACAGGCAATTCCTGCTGTGCTTATCTGGGAGTTGTGGGAAAGAAGGAATTCCCTAAAGCATGAGAAAGAGACTACATACTGGAAAGTGGAGAAGAATTGCTTAAATACTTTAAGCCTAATTATTAGAACTCTCTTCCTTCCTTCAATGGAAACAATTACCAATCACATGGACTGATTGCTTTGATTTAATTCAAAGATATCAGCCTATGCTTCAGGTAGAGATTGTAAGATGGAAAACCCCTTAGAGTGGATGGGTTAAATGCAACACTGATGGTGCATGTAAAGGTAACCCAAGCAGTAGCTCTTATGAATTTTTTATCAGGGATAGTCAAGCCAATCTAGTCTATGCAGAATCACAGCAGATTGGGGTGACCACAAACATTGTTGCTAAGGACATGGCTATCAAGACTGCTTTGTTTTATTGTTCTAGGCAAAGTATAAACAACATTATATTAGAGACTGATTCGCTTTCCCTACGGAATATTCTAAATAAAACTTGGAAAATTCCATGGAAAATCATTGAATTAGTTGAAGATATTAATGCAAAATAACAAGTCATGAACATTATCATCAAGCACATACTCAGAGTAGGCAACCAGCTAGCAGACTACTTAGCGAATATGACATTTTTGGCAGAAAATAAGTTAACATTCCATTCATTCAACCAACTGCCAACCTTGGCTAAAGGTATGCTAAATACAGACAAACATGACATACCCATGATACGAATAAGAGTAAGGAACAATAACAATAACAACAGGCAGAATCAGAAATATACACAAGGACCAGACAAATAACCATTTACAAAATGTGCCTAAAAATAAAAAGGTACTACTTCCTACTCCTAGGCTATTCAGCTCTAAAAAATATTCAAAACCAGCAAGGGGGTAAGAATCATGACCAAATTAGGCATCAATACATGCATCCAAAGCCAAAGCGACCCGCAGCCTCTTGAGCAACTCTTTCAGAAATGGATATGAGGAAATGGCACATATAAGAAGACAACACCTACGTTTCAGTGTGCTTAGCTTGGATGGAGTACTGGTTCATCAAAAAAGAAAGTCTACACCGGCAACATCTGCTCAGAAACGGAGAATAATCAGTGAAGACAGATTGGTAACAAGATTGAGAGAAGGCATACCTTTGATAGCTGATGACGACCACCATAAGAACCTGATGAAGGAAATTCGTCACCCAAAAATGGTGGAAGGGGAAGTAGAGAGTGGGCAGCCAAGGAGATATTCAGGTGATATAGCCAAGAACGACGCCCAAATTAGGAAACAAAAAGCCCTAGGTTTGTTCTTTTATATTCCAAGGGTCGATTTACACCGACATAAACCTTGGACCATTGCTATGAATTGGGCCTGACCTGACATTATGTTTATGGTTTAAGAAATAAAATTGGGCCTCGAGCCCAAATTTCATTTTAAAAAAAAAATTGAATGAGGGGAATAGAGTTTAGGCCAATCAGAAGTTTTTAGGTAGCATAGGAAGTCACAAAAGATCCTTAGGATAAACTGTAATTACGAAAACACCATTAATGAAACGAGTTGAAAAATTAAATAACGTCGTCTCAAGGAGGCTATACGGTCCATGACACACCACACGGACCGTATACTAGTCCGTAACCCAACACTTAGAAAAAAGTACTTGACGAAGGTCCGAAAGGTTAATTCCATACTTAGAATTTTTTGACAAAATTATCTTCACAGGAGGCCACATGGGTCGTGTAGTGTCACACGGGTTGTGACACTGCTCGTACCCCTCCCCTTAGAAAATGTTTCACGAAGAAGTTACGTAACGGTGATTCCATACTTAGAAAAAATTTACTCCAGAAGTTATATATATGGGAGGCCATACGGGTCGTGACACCCCACATGAGCCATGTACTCGGCCATGTAACCATACTTGGTCCCAAAATTGTGGGATTCCAAGCTAAGGCCACCACAAGGTTTGTGAGGTGTCACACGGGCCGTGAGGGGTCCAAGTGTGACGTGCCTTAGTTTAAGTCGCACGTTTAAGGACCAACCACCCTCTTGAGGCCAAGAGTCACTTCATGGAGGCTCCACACGAGCCGTGTGACTTACATGGACCGTGTGACCTCGTACGGACCGTGAGAGCTCCCATAGAGCGTCACCTTGGTCTAAAATTTCTCGAAATTGAAATTTTCAAGCTCCAATAAAGTCGTACAATGTCCAGATCTTAACAGTTGTGGAATATTGTGATGATTATGCCAAGAAAAAATGATTTCGGTGATGTTGAGGAGAAATGGTTCCAACAAATGATGAGTATGCCGAGGAGAAATGGTTCAGCTGATACATGGACCTTATGAGTCTTTCACACGTTCTGTCCTAATATTCGATAGATATATATCACAGGATAGACATAGATCACTTTATTTGACGCACGTTTGATTTCATTTCAGTGCACATCATTATCATTTGTGAGCCCATTCTTATTATGGGTGTTGTATATACACTATATGTGAATTATTAGATTAGGTTAATCTTGTGTAGTTTGTAGTGGTAGAGGTTCAGCTGAAGTGTTGCGAGTACATGTGTTATATACTACTTGGGGTTAATTGCTTGCTTGTTGAGTATCATGTTTGTTTGATTCTCATTTTGTTGTTTCTTACAAGCTTGGATAATCATGATTTCTCTTCCTCTCTTCTGCAACCGTGGAGAGTGGTGAGATGGCTATTTATCATCTTGACAAATGCCTCTTTCTCCTTATTATGTTCTTCCTTTATTTTAAAGACAATAACATTGAGACTTGTATTCTTTCTAAATTATTATATTACATTAGATGTTTGTACATGTAACAAGTGGATTTTCGAAGTTATATTTGAGTTATGTTATATTATGTTATCAGATTTATTGAACTATTTTACACTCTCATTTTATTTTACTTTCGAATTTCTGAATTTTTTATTTTGGACTGATTCGTATTGGTAGAATAAGAAAAGTGCAATCACATCTATTTTTTAATCATGACAATTTTCTTCTAGAATGTTGCACCAATTACCTAATTCTAGAATATTTCTAGACTTTTCTTTATATAATACTCATTTTAGAAATCTTCCTTTAATTTTGCCCCCACCCCCAGACAATTAATTTTTTTAAAAAAAAAGCTTCAAATTTTAAAATTGTTGAATTTTTACAAAACTCATTTTTCAGGAAAATATTTTCCTCCATACCAAACGTACCCTATATGTATTCTTAAAAGGTCAAATACTTTGAATATTTATTGAATAATATGGATACCCACATTTATTCATTAGGTAACTCATTTTTACCCATTTAAAATATTACTCTTCACCACTTTCTTAATAGACAACTCAAGTATGTTTTTTCATGATTACCTAGAATATAGCATTATATAAACTAGAGACACACTACTTTCCTTCTTTAATCCTACACAACTCAAACTTTTTTTTTTTTAGTTATTATGCATGGAATAACGGTTTCATATCAAGGTTGGTATGGTAATTTAAAAATAAAAATAACTTGCTATACTTTTATTGTTAAATTGCATTGATAATGTGAAACTTTTTACAGTATAACGGTGATGAGCAATGTAAGTTAATCATTATGAAAATAGGTGTCAAGCTATTACGCAAGACAATTTCCATCGAATCAACATAATTATTTTTAAGATTATATGTTTAAACACGTTGAAATAAAAAAAAATCTCGTTAGAAGTATCACTTTAGAAATAAGTCTTACAGCGTCTGGATCCAAATTTAATCAAATTTCAATACTAATACAATATCAAATAAAAAACAAACCCCTCTAAGCATGTAATTAAATAGCATTTCCACAGTAGTTGGGACCAATTAATTACATCAACTATCAAAACAAATGATCAATAAAGTCATATTATCTGTGATGTACCTACCAAGAATCATCAAATCCAATCCATACTTTGGTACATATTTTATGGCATACTGTATACTAAGCAGTACGGAAAATAGTAATTGTGGATGACACTGATGCATTCTGAGAAAGGGTAAACTTTCCATTGCACCAAACTTTATACGATCAGCTCTTCATTTCTAAAAACAATTATTTCTTTCGTCTATTTAAACGAAATTTATGAAAGAAATTAAAATTTTCAATGTTTTATTAAAATATATATGTATTTATAAAACTTATAAAATATATGATCTTAAACGTATCATATTTGAATGATTATAAAAATTTTAAAATAAATTTTGATCTTTTTCATTATTTTTCAGTTTATCGATACATATAGAAGAGGTAAAATTCATCATTATTTATAGAGAACATTTCTAAGAAAGAACAGTTAAACAAAAAGTAAATTTTATGAATTTTACATGTGACTTCCCCCCTTCCATTTTAGACTGCTCCGGTGACTTTTTTTGAAAAAGAAATAAATCAAATTGAATGTAATTTATTCTCATATTGAATAATTTCAAAAATAAATCACTCATATGAATTTTGACTGCCCTAAGAGGGAATAAATTTGTTTATAATAACGCCCGAGAGGGAGTAAGTCGGTGAATAAAAATAATACTCCCTCTGCTTTTTAATCCGTACATCTCATCTTATTTTAATTAGAAATAATTGAACGTAAATTTTTTTTTTATCCTTAATGAAACAATTCAGACACATAAATATTTAAAAAAATATTTTAGACTACAAATTTTTTTTAAAAAATTCTTTAAACATCGTGTCAAATCAAAGGGTATCATATAAAATAGAATGGGGGAGTATTAAATAAGAAAGAAAGAGAGTAGGTTCTAAACATTAAATCAATTGGTTCATGAAATAAAGTGAAATATAATTAAGTTGAAGATATAAATTTTTTCTAAATAGTTTGAACATATGCGAAGGAGATACACGGATGTCCTAATGCCGAAGTGTAAGAAATTAAATATCGATGATTTTAAAGAGATAGAAATACTTTGAAAAAGTATTTTAAAAAAAATAATTAGACAACACATGATACAAACTTGTTAATATTATTTTGTAATTTTAAACTTATAATTTTGAGATAACTTATCTCCCAAATCTTCGCACCATCTTGTTTCAATAGTACATTTAATTGTAACGTGTCTTTAATTATATTTTTTATTTTTTCGTAGTCATACTTTTAAAAAGTGACTTGTTTAGTGTACGTGCGTTGCACATATGTGTTACGTTAATATTATTAAATTAAATAACATAAATATTTAAAAATATTTCTAAGGACCTTTATATTTTTAAAATAATATTAATTTAGTATATGTGTATTGAATGTGTATCATGCGTCTATTAACACAAACATATATATAAAAAATATACTACCTCTACTTTAATATTTCCTCCCACAAAAGAATAAATTATTAAAGACACTTTTGTCAATATAAGACGCAAAAATTTAAACTGTATAAAAATATTTTCAATCTATTTTTTTTTTGTTTTTAGCGAGTACTCATGAGATAAAGTTAACTTTAATTTTTGTGTACTTAGCCTCTTTTTTTTATTAACATATTTTCTATATTGCATAAAAATAATATAACTCTTTAAATAATAATTTCTTAAATTGATCTATAGCTTTTTTCTTAATATAGGCAAATTATAGACTATTTCAACATATTCTTAGTATATTTCAATTCTAAAAATACAAATTTATGATGAATAATGTAAAAAATAAAATAAAATGATACATTTAAATATATTTAAGTATTATTATTTCTAAAAATCTACTATTAGGAATACATTTTTTTCAAAGAATTGTCGGGTTCTATTAGTAGGTTTGTTTTTAATAAAAATAATAAATTAATATTAGATGTTGCTTACTCTCTCCAAGCATGAGTGCTATTTCGAACGATTGTCTTCCCTTATTTGCGTGATACTCTTTTACGACCTTTGAGTTAGAAACATAAAATTAATTTATTCAAAGAAAATTCAAATAAGTATGTTATCCCGAAAAATGTCCGACTCTTTTCGAAAAATCTGACTCGAAGCCCAAATGATTTGAGCGCGAATCAAATTTTCGAAAATTGAAAGAAAACAGAGTCGCCACCTAATTTTAAGGATAATTAGGAAACCAAAAATAAACTTTAAAACCTAACAGAAAAGCTTTAAAATTTAGA
>DF358651.1:0-12313 GCA_000787875.1 Solanum virginianum
AGTTGTTTGTAGTCAATACACAATCTAAGAGTTCCATCCTTTTTCTTTACAAATAAAACAGGGGCTCCCTAAGGAGAGACACTGGGATGGATAAAACCCTTCTCAAGAAGTTCTTGCAATTGAGTTTTCAACTTTTTTAGTTCTGCTGGAGCCATCCTATAAGGAGTAATGGAAATAGGAGTAGATCCAGGAATAAGCTCGATTGGAAATTCAACTTTCCTTTCTGGGTGTAACCCAAGAAGATTTTCTAGAAAGACTTCTGGAAAGTTGGACACAGTAGGTATATCTTTAAGTCTAGGGCTCTCCAAGCTTGTATCAACTATGTGAGCAAGATACGTATCACAACCTTGTCGAATTATCTTTCTTGCCAAGGCCGCAGAAATAATATTAGACGTCAATAATCTTTCACCTTATACAATAATATGAGAAAATGCACGGTCCTTAAAAATCATATGTTTTGATCTACAATCCACTATTGCATGATATTTATAAAGCCAATCCATCCCAATAATAACATCAAAATCTTTGAAGGGCATTTCAATCAAATCCACCGGGAAAACTAGGTCTTCGATCATGAAGAGACAAGCTTGGTAAATTCGATTACAAATAACTCGGTAGCCCAAGGGACTTTCAACTAGCACATTATAATCAAACCTTACCAATTTTACATTTTCAGGAAGAACGAGTGATGAACAAATATAAGAATGTGTAGAACCAGGATCAAACAATGAAAACACATATAAGCCAAATAAGTTAAATTTACCAACAACCACATCTTGGCCATCTTGATCATCCCTTTGTTTCATAGCATAAGCTCTTGCGGTAGCCCTTGGCCCACTAGGTTGATTTGCTCCACTTGATCCAGCTGCTTGGATGTTTTTTCTCGTCCACCCCGATTGGTTTGGGGAGGAATAGTAGTAGGCTTCTGAACTGACCTTTCAATATGTAAGGAAGGAACTTATTTAGAAAAACCTTTCACTTTATGATCAAAATTTCCACAGTTAAAACATACACCAGAAGCTCTCCTATAAACACCATAATGATTCTTCCCACATTATTCAAACGTAGGAACATGAGTCTTGCCTTGACCATTATTTGGAGTGCTACCTGTAGAATAATCTAATCTGCCTTGCTGGGGTTGAGATGACCTGTTAATACTACTAGCCTTAGAATCATCAAACCTTCCCCTTTTGTATGGACCTTCGAAATCTGATCTAGGTTTTTGGAGTTTATTTTCATGTCTATTAGCTTCTTCTTTATCAAGTCTTTCCCAGGTAGGAGCAGTGGAAACTAATTTATAGAAGTACTCATGTTGCAAGATTGCCACATTCTTTCTAATAGAATCATTTAAGCCTTTTTCAAATCTCCTGCACTTATCTTTCTCCTCTTTAATAATATCTCCAGCATAATAAGAAAGCCTTAAGAACTTCTGTTGAAATTTAGCAACAGACATGCCCTGCTGCCTCAAATTTAGAAACTCTTTTTTTCTTAGCATCACAGTAGGCAGGTGGAACATATTTCATACAGAACTCCTTAATAAAATCATTTCAAGTAAGAACTGGAGATTTTACCTTGGCATTTAGAACGCTCACCCACCAATCATAAGCATCCTTTTGTAATAGTGGAACAACATACTTAAATTTTGCAACATCTGAACACTCCAATTTCTCAAACACCCTCTCCATGCATTCCAGAGCACAACCCCAGGGATTTCTAAACATCTGAACACTCCAATTTCTCAAACACCCTCTCCATGCATTCCAGTCATTGTTCAGCATCAGTGGGATTAACAGAACCTTTAAATTCTACCCCACCCATTTTCCTCATTTTCTCAAAATTTATCCTATTAGGATTATGCATTATTTCAGCCATGTGATGGAAGAATTCACCCATTTGTTGGAAAGTAGGACTCATAACCTGAGTACTATGGCTAATCTGAGGATGGGGGTTAGGTCTTACACCTTGGTTTCCCACTTCAGACCCACTACTACGAGAGCGTATTGATCTGAGAGATGTTCGCCAACCCCTTCTAGTGGATGAGGTTGGGAATAAGAGTTATCTGATCCTTCTCGTGCTGCTTCCATAGGACTATTAGGGGAAGAGGAAATAATTTAATTCTTTTAAAAGAGAATATCACATTGCATTAGGGACATGTACATGATGCATATGAACTTTACGGCACTAAAATAGTATTAATCATGTAAATGAACCAATAGCATAGCTTGGACCTTTTTGAAAATAGACAAGTATACAAGAAATTCACATCAAAAATCCTAGAATCACAAGTTTGGGCTCTAATACCAATACTTGTGGCAACCCTCGCAGGAGGATGCCACATTTGTATATTCTAGGCTTACATACCACTTACCAACATATGGAGAATTTAACACGTGACCTATTAATCATATTTAAGTAATGAATTTAAAATAGTTAAAGGTATAGGATTTTGTTCTGAAGGTTGTGCAATTCTAGCTCAAGTTTTTGGCGTGAGTACCTTGCAAGTAATTTAAAGTACTATATTGCGAGCTATTTATATATTGCCCAAATTATTGTATCACGCTGAAACATACTATCGATATTCAAATGCAAGGACATAAAATTTACTAGTTTCCATTTCATACAATCATCTTAACATAACTAGTATGTTAATGTAGAAAAGTTCACCGACTCAAATTTAACTAAACAAGCCAAAACTTAAAATTACAACCCATGGTTCCATAATTTATATTAGCCTTTCAAATTTATACATATATATGCAATAGTAGAATCATGTATATGTCCCAAAACTACTACAATATATATATATGTCAAGTTGCAAATGTGATCTTCTTCATAGCTCCCAAAATTTATCTTCAATGGTCATCCTCAACCATCATCTCATATACTCCCTACAATAGAAATAACTTATTAAGCATGAAACTTAGTGGTGTAAAAGCTAAAAGCTAAAAGATGAGAACCTTAAATCCCTCAATTTACCCTTCTTAAGTGAAAGGGAAACATAATTGGAATATAGTAAATAGACCAAGTGAACAAATACATAATAATATCTAGTAGGATATTTATATATCTAAGTATCAAGGGATTTTGGAATAACTTTAACAAGACATCCAAATGACAAGTTTATCCCAGTATGTAAGTCATGTGGTCACACCTAACATAATCAAGTATCAAGGAGGACCGAAGCCCTGTATCAAGAAGGGTGAAAACCCAATTATCAAGAGAACCAAGAACCACATTAAGAGTGACTTTCTAATTCGTACATAAGATGGACTGCATCCACACTTAGGATGAACCAAAAATTCATAATCAAGATGGAAATTGATCTGAACAAGAGCCATGTCAATGGTGACAGTCATAGCCATAAGAAGGACAAAGTCTAAAGGATGTCAAGTGATCAAGCAATTCAAAAAAATGGGTGAATTAAACAAGTTCCTTACGAGTCCTAAAATATATTAACACAACTAGATAAAATAACAAGAACATAGCTGAGATACTGAAGATAAAAATCAAATGTACCATTAGGTAACAAAGGCACAAGAATAAGTTTTTACATAAACCTGAACCTTTTAGCATGTAACCGACCCTACCGATTTTAAGTCGTGGATTAATACGACATCCATTTCTTCAATCAATTTCCTTAAGATTATACAAGAGTGTGAGCACCTTAATATTCATTTACATTCTCATTTAATATTCAACACTTTTAACAGGTAGGAACTAACAAGAAAAATGCCAAAACTGAGTTCTATTTTTACAAATCAGGCTCTTCCCGGCAATTTTACAGCCTTGCAATGCAACTAGATTTCGAATTGGTAAATGGATAAACTAGGCTTTCCAGTCTACATGAAAACTGTAGGTATAAGAATATAAGTTGCAAATGGTCAAGAATCACTTCAAAACACCCATTGTACAAGTATTTATAATTGAAACACTAACAGCACAACCCCAGGGATTTCTATATCAAAACTCTGGACAGAACTTGTCCTAACTTGCATCTACTGTTTTGAATCCAAAACTACCAAATTAGGTCCCAGCATAAACATAAAAGTTGTAGATACATGTATTAGAGTTGCAAAGAACTAATAAAAATCACAAATTACAGCTCACACATCAAGATGTTATTAAAATACTAACAATAGCACATAGAAGGCTTCTCAAACAAAAAATTGGTCAGAACTTACATTGTGTTTCATGCCTTCTTTTGATACCATAAAAGCAGATTTGGATTTTTACATAAATATAAAGGTCGTAGGTATGTGAATTAGCTTTCCAAAACATATTTACACAATAAAGATAAAGCTATATACAACGAGATATTCCATAATTACTACACACTCTTCTATCTAAAGATAGAATTTAATCATGTACAAAATGATAGAGGGTTTCTTAATTATGCTCCAATGAAGTTATGTTTTCATATGTTTTAATGAATTATAAGGATAGGAGAGAGTTTATAACGTCTTATAAGGACAATAAACCGACTTACTTTCGGAAAACATATTTTATATAAAAAGCATCTTAAGAGAAAAAAAGGTCCAACAAGGTGGTTGCCCTACTTTGCTCTTTTTCCTTCCTTATATATTTGTTCACACACAATAATTAATATTAAGGATAGTTTAACATGTATAATTGTATATAAGTAAATAAATTTCACTAAAATGAACCCTTCCCTCATTTCTTTCTACGATTCAAGAAAACTAATTTTTCTAACAACACAAACTCAAGTCAAATAGTTGTGAAGTAGGGGTTGATTCTATATTTGAGGTAATACCTTTTTAAAAGTGAATACATTATTTAATAATAAGGGCATTATAGTATTCTGGTGGGATGACAACCTAGCTTATTGTGCTGGAGGATTGGGGTAGTTTCGGCTACTTATGTAGCATATTTCTAGTGAGTGTAGAACCCATAAGGTTGTAATATGATGGGTAAAGATGGTCAATTTACTTGGTTAACTACAATGGGTTAGGCACTTCTCTAAGCTAGATCTTTACTTTGGGTTTTGTCTCTAAGTAAGGATGAGGGTAGGTGATATTCCTAAGAGTTTTTGGGGCTAAGAGTGAACATTTGAGCATTGTTGGAGTTGTTTGGTTAACTTATGCACCAGTTATGTTTATGGGTTCCATGAATAGGGTCTTAAAACCCTACCTTGACATGTGTTATGGAGGTCTTTAATGGTGGTACATTAATTTATTTAGAGCTTATGAATCATTTGGGGGTAGTGTTGCAAGTCTTGGTTGATGATGGGGTTGTTGCTAATTATGCGAGGTGAGAACGGAAGATTACAAGAAGGTGGTTAGAATTCTTTAAAGATGACAAGAAGGTGGTTAGAATTCTTCAAGGATTGTGATACGAGTGTGCATTATTTTTCCCCAATAAGGCTAGTGTTGTGATTGATGCTCTAAGTAGCCTAGCATGTGTTGATTGTGGTGGTGGAAAAGAGGAGACTAATGAGGTCCATCGATTGGCTAGATAGGGAGTTAGGTTGAAGGAAGTTGAGCATGGTAGTATAGTGTTCTTGATGGTTCCAAATCTCCTTCGGTTAAGAGGTATAGATTAGGCAAGACCTTGATTCCGTCTTATTAGAGTTGAATGTCTTGGATGAAAAAATGGTAAAGTGGGGCTTATCTCCCAACGGGGAGATGGTAATTTATGGTACCAAAGTAGACTAGGTGGGTTTAAGGTTGAAAATTGAGTTTAGGATTATGAGTCCTTGTAGGATGGAGGGTGAGATTGGTAAGGCTGCTTAAGGATTGGGAATAACCTATGGATGCGGATATGGCTATTCGATTTCCATGTGACTATGACAAGGTGGTGCATGGTGATCCAAGTGCTATGGTGGCTTTCAAGGATTGGAGGGTGTGATGGAGTTCATTGAAAGAATTGTAAAGTAGAAGGTGTCTCTGGGGGAGTCGGAGTGGGCATGGAAAAACGACGTCTGTACCTCTTTTATTCCTATTCGAGCTTATGACAATATGTCAAGTTCTTTTCATGGTTCCAATTCTTATGTTTCAGCCCTATGTCATTCATATGCATTCATGTTTAAGTGGACAACTTTATGATTATTTAACACTTATGTTGAGATTTTGGAAATGGTGTTTTAAATATAATGTTCCATTCATGTTGGGGCTACTTTGTTCATGATTACTCTTGTCATATGCATTTCTTTTACATTTGGGGATGAATGTTCCCAAGGGGGAGATATTGTAATGACCCCAAAACATGCTCGAAAATGTGCCTTAGAATGCCCGAAATTTTAATTTCCATATTTCTCAAAATCAATTTGTTATTTTGAAAATCAACTTCACATTCTTGTTCAAGGGGTCCAAATTTGGGGGAAAAGGGTTTAACCCCAATTTTAGAGCAACTGCATCAAAATCTGAAAATCAAAAAATGTGATTTCCAGAATGTGGTGTGCGACACTGGCACGCCGTGTGTTATTTTGGCCCAATTTTACTTTTTCGATCCAGGACTTCTAAGTCTTGGGCCTAAGTGTTCCCAAACGCGTTTTTATCTATACTTAACCAAATTTCACCCTTATATCATCCTTAACATTCCCTAATATCCTCTCGAACAATTAGACTCATATTTCACCATAAATTCAAGTCCCAAAACTCAAGACCAATCTTAAGGATTTCATTCAAGCTTTAAGTTCCATCTTCAATCTTTTTCAAGGGTTCTCCAAAGCTAAGGTATGTGGTGTTGAACCATTGGGTCCTTCTACCCATGGTGCCTAAGCCTCCTTTTTACTAATATTGTATGATTTAAAGTTGATTTTACATATGGTCTTATATATTGAGAAATTAGCTGCACAGTGATTTGAGGTCATAAAAGTATGGTTGTTTTAGCATGTTTTGAGCTCTAAATCTTGGATCTAATGTTGGATATGATGAGGGATTTTGATGTGTATGTCTTAAGGGTGTTGTAAGGTATTAATTGATGGTTTTATAATGGATCTTCTTGCATGATTTTATCTCTAAATTACATGGTCTTTTACCCCCATTACACACCTACCAAGGGTTTGATAAAATGTTCGGCTAGGGTTTTTGGAGGAATTGAAGGTCCAATGTATGCCTTATGAGTTGAATGGTGTTATAATGATTATGTGATGATGAAATAATGATGGAATGATGATGATATGATTGTAGCCATATGGTGTATAATGAGGAGAGGGAGTGTAGGTATATGATGACTTTGTGGTGATGATAGGAATGTCTATCTGAGTTGTTTTCATGGAGAAGTACCTATAGTGTTGTATGCTGTTGTTGGGTTCTTATGTTTGTATATTCTTGGGACAATAAGTAGTTCTTTCTTGATGACTTGAATGTAATGACTTGATAAGCTAGTTCTATGATTCCTACCGAAAAGGCCATGCCATAAGGTAGAGTGTTAAATGATTCCTACCGAAAAGACCATGTCGTAAGTTATAGACACCCTACCAAAAAGGCCATGCCATAAGGTAGAATAGCTAATTGAGCTTACCAAAAAGATTATATCGTAAGGTATGAACATCCCACCCAAAAGGCCATGCCATAAAGAGAAACACTAAAGGTTCCTACCAAAAAGATCATATCATAAGGTGTGGACATTCTATTGGAAAGGCCATGCCGTAAGATAGAATAAATCACATTTCCTACCCAAAAGATGATATCGTAGAGTAGGGGACGTCTTATACTCCCCACAAAAAAGACTATGTCGTACGGTAGGGGGATTGATAACACTCTCCAAAAAGGTTACACCGTAAGGTTAGTGTCGGTCATTTGGCCCATTCCATAAAGGTTGGTACAAAGGGATTTCAGTATGTTTCTCATATTGAGTTTATATTCCTTCACCATGATTTACTAGTATGTTTTACCTTGAGCATTGAGCATGCATGCCATATTGATGTTATACCTATCCTTTGCTTATAATTATGCATTTTGATTGTGTTACCTATCTCTTGCTAGCATTACATCCCACATACTTGGTACATTCAAATGTACTAACGAATACTCTATGCCTACATGATGTCACCATGTAGGAACCGAAGCCCCACTTGATGATCCTCCTCCACGTGGCTAGTACGACTTCGTCCAAGGTTGTTGGTGAGTCCTCCATTTCGGGGACCTTAGTCTATGATTCTCTTATTATATATTAAGACACTCTTCTTTAATTTCTATTTTGGCTATGAGGGTGAGCTCGGTTACCTTGTCTTGGCCCCCATTCTTATCTTTATGTAGTAGAGGTATTGTTGGACATCGCATATGCATTCATGTTTAAGTCTCTTGGCCCCCATTCTTATCTTTATGTAGTAGAGGTATTGTTGGACATCGGTGTAACTATGCTATGAGCCTTGACTCTCGTTGCATATGATATGAAAGTTGTTTCCTTAGTCCCAGTTTCCCCTTGTTTATGGTTATCTTTTATTGTCATTTTAATTGTTTCTACGACAAAGGATGTGTAATGATATGCTATGAGACTTGTTTGGGGTTCCTTCGAGTTCCCTATTCGCCGGTCACGTCTAGGCTTTAGGCTTGGGTTGTGACAGGTTGTAAAGGTTGAAAAATTCATATTCCCTGTAGATTTTGTAATTCTAGATTGTGAGGTTGACTTCGACGTCCCAATCATCTTGGCAAGGCCATTCCTAGCCACGAGATGAGCTCTAGTGGATATGGAAACTAGTCAACTCAACTTTAGATTGAATGATGAAGAAGTTGTTTTCGGCATTCGTCAGTCGATGAAGCATCCTGATGAGCTCAAGATTGAGTTTTGGGCAATTGGTGAAGTCTAGTAACCAATTTATCTAAGTCTTGCCAGGACAGTAAATGAAGCACTGCTTGGGGGGCAACCCAAGGTGGACCGGCGCTTAGGAGTCGAGGTATGTTGTTGACCCCTTACATTCTATTTTTGCTTGATTTAGTGCATTGGGGACAATGCACAACATTTTTGATAGGGTGTGAGTAGTTATGAGCCTCACTGAAGTCTGAGTAGCTTATGGTCCATAACTACCCTAATTTTTGATCCCGATGTTTTCTTTCCTGTATTCTTTTTCCTCATGAATATTTAATTTCTGTTAAACCAAAATCTTTAGGATGTTTAGATAATATTTGTAGCATATAGTACTAATACTTATGGCACAGTGATTTGAGGTCATAAAAGTATGGTTGTTTTAGCATGTTTTGAGCTCTAAATCTTGGATCTAATGTTGGATATGATGAGGGATTTTGATGTGTATGTCTTAAGGGTGTTGTAAGGTATAATTTTGTTTTGAAAAATGGTACCCACCAAAAATATTGGGATTAGTAGTGAGATGGCAACCATGCACGTTTAGGTGTTTGGGAATATCTGTTCTGATAAAGTGAGGGTAATTTGAGATATGATGCATGATCTGTGAGTCCTATGTTGATAATGTATGCAATGCCATGTGTGTCTAAGCTTATTCTAGTAGATTCATTATTTTGTGCTAATTTAGAGCTTGACCTATTACTCTAAGTTAGATTATAGATTAAATGGATTAGGAAAGGATCTTAGGTCTTTGTTCTTTATTTAGTCCACTTTAGCCTAAAATGACCAACCAAATGATGTTTTATCCCTTGTTCCAAATATTTGAGCCTTACATGTACCAATTCTTTCATAACACCTAATTAGTCTAGCCTTATCTAGTCAGAAACATTGAAATTGGCCCTAGTCTTTCCTTGAGCAATATGAACTCTAACTGAGGCAAAAGCTCGAAGTTGAGGGTGGCCAGTGTAAGGGCAAAACACAAGAATAAGGTAGTGAGTTATGAATGAGGAGAAACAGAAGAAAAATCATATACTAGGTGCGAGAAAAAGAAATGATGCCTTAGATTGAGCTTAAAAAGAAAAATAAAGTGTAAAAACAAGGAAAAATCTGAAAAATGAGAAGAAAACACTCGAAAAAACTTGAATGAGAAAAAAAGGGAGAATAAGGTGAAAAGAATAGAGTTGGGTAGGTGAAAATAATGAAAACTTAGTCTGGGTAGGTGAAAGTAATGAAAACGTAGTCTTAAGGAAGGCCTTTAGTCACCATTTTTCCAAAATGCCATACCAAAGCCCCTGAGCCTACGTTACAAGCCTAGAAAGTGCTAAAGTGATTCTAGTCTAGTTAGTTGAAGATCTGAGTCATGAGTATAGGGGTAAGCCTATAGTATTAGTCATCATGCATGAATATCTTTTGTGAGAATGAGTGTTTTTGCACATTCCCAAAGCTAAATTTGAAATCATCATTGAGTGTCTTATTAGGGACTTCTTTCTATGAGGGAACTTACATTTCATTGTTAGCATTTGACTTGTTCAGTGATTGTGGACTGCTGATATTCCCTTGCTTGTCATAGTTGTATTGTCAAATGCACCGGTGTACTTTTGTTTGCCAAATAGCTGTCTGATCTTATTTTTAAAAGCTAGTGTGGGTATCTGAGTTTGAATTGTATATGATGCATGCCATTAAGTTTAGTTCTATGTGTTGTTGTGTTATCTATTTATATTGAGTCATCGTTTGAGGACAAGCGACAATTTTAAGTTGAGGGTGTTGATGTGCTATTAAAATACAACACTTTTGATGCCTAAAAGTTAGGATTTTTTATGTTCCCAATTTGACATTATGGTTTTTATGTGCTTTGTGATTAGTTTTATAGGAAAGCAGGTTGGCATGACTTTGGGGGAAAATTGTAGAGTTTTTTGGTTTTTGGTGATTTACGAGACCCTCTACAAGTTGTAGGTCCTTTTATGAATCATATGGTATTCGACGAGTCATAGAAGCAGTTTCGTGATAAATTCCACTGAAGGTTGAAGTATGAAGATCAGCTATATAAGACCTCTATACGAGTCGTAGAGTATTCTATAAGTCATATAGAACGGTGTCATGAAGATTTTCAGAGAGGGATAATTTGAAGCAGTTGAAGCCTACAAGTCTGAAGCACGACTATAAATCTTTTTACGAGCCGTAAAGATGGTTCATAGAGGTTATGTCCAAGATTCTAAGAGTTGATTACGAGACCTAGATTACAACTCGTAGAAACCTCTACGAGTCATAAAAAGGTTTCCTGGAGTCTGTCGACCAGTTTTCTTATTTTATTAAGGACTTAATTGTAATTACTACAAATAGTATTTTTAGGTCATTTTTCATAGAGAGTCGTCAATTTCATTGTAATTAGGGTTAGAATACAAATTAAGAGAATACACTTGTGAATTAATTTTATCTTAGTTCTTGGGATTTGCTTGATTCTCAAATCAATTGGGTAAGTGTTTAATTATGTTTTCTCAATTCATAATTTCTTCATATGCTCATATCATGAGTAGCTAAACCAACAAATTAGGGTTGTGGGAACCATGAAGATCTAACAATATAAACCCGGATAATTTGCAATTCTTGGAATGGATACTTGGATGTATTAATCAATTCTCTTCATTCTGCATGTTTTCTAGTGGTGGCCAACATTAAAACTTGCGTAGTGTTACTTTCCTGATCCAGGTAGCAATGAATAGTAAAAGAGATTGATTAACAGGATTTGATGATATGTTCTCGTCTACTTAACCAAACTGGGCCAAGGGGAGGTTGACTAGGACTATGGGTTATGGTTATTATTGCACACTATGGAGATGGGCAAAGTCACCTAGTGAAATTCACCTCTCACCTTTAACCAAAGGGCTTGGTGAACTTAAATTACTGTCCTGCATGTTATACTCTAGTCGAGAATTGGGTTACTTGGTGATATTGAGTTGGTCAATCTTGGGGAACACAATACCTAAGTTGCTCTCAATTATTGATTCTCTTCCATTATAGTAACTATAGTTTGTTTTCTTATTGATTACTTCAACCCCCCCCCAGGGAATTGAGTTGATTAATTCTTTGAATTGCTTATTGGTGAATTATTGTGTCTCCATATTCTATGTGAGATTCGACCCTAACCTTGGCTAGGATTTATATTTGACAACAACTGCTTTATCCTCCAAAAGAGAGGTATAACTTGGGTATCATCAGCCTTCGATCAGAGCAGTCAGCTAGGGCCAGATGATTTGACAATACACATAACGATGGGACATATCCCTCACGGGAGAAAGAATCTCCCTAACAAAATCAACTGGGTTTAAAACTCAAAATGTAACTGATGGGGTCCCTGACCCAGAATACCAACAGGTGCTCGAACCTCTGAATTTGCTTCTATTACTGGCATCCTGGTCATGGGAAATGGGACTCAGACAATGAGGAGCATTACGTAGGACTTAAACACTCAGATATGGCCACTAGAGCACGGAGCATCATCTAGGACTCGAAATATCAAAGCAGTCACTCACTCAATTAGTCTATCCGGATC
>DF358651.1:15808-38768 GCA_000787875.1 Solanum virginianum
TCGAGGAAATAAAATGTCTAGAGAATTCTCAAACCCTCACTTGAACGATCCTAAGTGATGAACAATGATAAATTGAACTAACCCAAGTGATGAGCATTGATACCGACTGATAAAGACTCAGTAGGCCCATACCACAACTTTCCCCAATTGAGACATAGCGTTGTACGCAGATGGAAGGCCCTAATATCTATGCATGTATGCCAACTGGACCCCCATAAGCCCAAAAGGTATGCTCGCGCACAATCAGGCCAGCCGAATCACTATAGAACCCAACTCCCCATATAACAAGATCACTAGTTGTCCATATATAGATGTAAGGCCCTAAAATCTAAGATAGAATGCCCCTTGAGCATACACAAGTCCAGGGGTTACACCCACGCACAATCAGGGTGTGAATAAAAGTATGGATCCATGGGTAATCAGCAAGGTACTGGACCCAAAGTACCATATAACCATCGGGTCCTTGACCTATCTAGGAATTAGTATCACATGGGGCATCGAAAACCCTTAGTCCCCCACCTAGCCTTCGTTCGGGGCTGAAACGCCCCTCATGTGCTTTGAAATACCCTTAAATAATATTTCTCATATATCTCAAAATCTGTGCATGATTTCAAAAGTTTAACTTCATATTCTCGATCAGGGGGCAAAATTAAGTGGGAAATAAGTATAACCTCCAAAAATTTTAGGAGACCCATAGCGAAAAATATTTTCCCTAATGTTTCATAATCTAGTGTCTATCCGCGCCCTGATCGCGATGCGCCAGGGGCGTGGACTATTGTAAATTGATGTTCATTCTGGTTCGCATCGCGGTAGAGGCGCAGACCAGTGTATTATACTCCTTGGTTTACTTAACGTTCCCAAGGACATTAGGATCATAGCCCCATGCCCACTTAAACGTAAAATCTCTCATACTTAGCGATTTTACAACTCTATAACTTACAAAATCCTCTCTAAAACTTCTGTAAGACTTTATCAATTCTCTCATCCAAATCTGAGGATTTCAAGCTCAATTTTGGGACTCAAGGACTCATTTCAAGCTCTAAGTCTAATTCAAGCTCATTTCAAGGAATTCAACATTTAAAGTATGTGGGTCTTCATCCATGCGTCCTTTCACCCATGGTGCCAAACCTTCTTTATTTATAAAAATTGCATAGTTTCAAGTTGTATTACCTATAGGTATCCATTATTATGAAATATGAATATAAATCATGATGGGTTTTTATGAATTATTGATTGTTTATACATGAATGTCTAGTTCAAGCTTGTTATATGAATTGATTTTTTCTATTGAGACTATGCATGATTTGAGCTATGAAACTACGCACTATTATGAGCCTTTGTGATGGATTTCAAGGTAGCCTACATAAGGGTTTTACTACTAAATTAGTGGGTTGATTTGCATTAACTTTACTCATCTTATTTCACTCTTGAATTGCACGATTTTGAACAAGTATCATAAACCCACCATGTGTTTGATAAAAAAACATGATAAGAATTCTCAAGTTATTGATGATCTATTACATGATTTACAAGTCAAGTGACTATATGATGATTAAGGGCTTTCAAGTATGTATTGATTTCATGAAAAGTATCTATGATGTTACAAGTTAACTCCTATTTCAAGATTATTACCTCTTGTGAGCCATTCATGTTAAAGCAAAGGTTCATGTATGATTATAATCTATTCTCATGTTCAAATTTGGCTCACTACTAGAGGTCAAGCATGTCTATGAGCTACTCAAGTCATGTTATTACAAGATATTTATGTTATGATTAAATTATTATTATTTCAAGTATTCTGTGGGATTATACTTAGCACGGATGGATTGGATATCGGCATTGACTACAAATCCAGGGGTTACACCCACACACAATCAGGGTGTGAATAAAAGTATGGATCCATGGGTAATCAGCAAGGTACTGGACCCAAAGTACCATATAACCATCGAGTCCTCGACCTATCTAGGAATTAGTATCACATGGGGCATCAAACCCTTAGTCCCCCCTACCTGGCCTTTGTTCGGGGCTAAAACGCCCGCCATGTGCTTCGAAATACCCTTATATCATATATCTCAAAATTTGTACATAATTTTAAAAATCCGACTTCATATTCTCGATCAGGGGGCAAAATTAAGTGTAGGGTCATGGACTATTATAAATTGATGTTCATTCAGGTCCGCATCGTGCCAGGGGCGCAGACCAGTGTATTATTTTTCTTGGTTTACTTAATGTTCCCAAGGACATTAGGATCATAGCCCCATGCCTACTTAAATATGAAATTTCTCATACTTAGCCATTTTGCAACTCTATCACTGACAAAATCCTCTCTAAAACCTCTAAGACTTTATCAATTATCTTATCCAAATCTGAGGATTTTAAGCTCAATTTTGGGACTCAAGGACTCATTTCAAGCTCTAAGTCTAATTCAAGCTCATTTCAAGGAATTCAAGGTTGAAAGTATGTGGGTCTTCATCCATGCGTCCTTTCACCCATGGCACCAAACCTTCTCTATTTATAAAAATTGTATAGTTTCAAGTTGTATTACCTATGGGTATCCATTATTATGAAATATGAATATAAATCATGATGGGGTTTTATGAATTATTGATTGTTTATGCATGAATGTCTATTTCAAGCTTGTTATATGAATTGATTTTTCTATTGAGACTATGCATGATTTGAGCTATGAAACTATGCGCTATTATGAGCCTTTGTGATGGATTTCAAGGTAGCCTACATAAGAGTTTTACTACTAAATTAGTGGGTTGATTTGCATTAAGTTTACTCATCTTATTTCACTCTTGAATTACATGATTTTGAACAAGTATCATAAACCCACCATGTGTTTGATAAAATGACATGATAAGAATTCTCAATTTATTGATTATCTATTACATGATTTACAATCAAGTGACTATATGATGATTAAGGGCTTTCAAGCATGTATTTGAATTTATGAAAAGTATCTATGATGTTACAAGTTAACTCCTATTTCAAGATTATTACCTCTTGTGAGCCATTCATGTTAAAGCAAAGGTTCATATATGATTATAATCTATTCTCATGTTCAAATTTGGCTCACTACTAGAGGTCAAGCATGTTCATGAGCTACTCAAGTCATGTTGTTACAAGATATTCATGTTATGATTAAAATTATGATTATTTCAAGTATTTCGTGGGATTAAACTTAGCACTGATAGATTGGATGTCGGCGTGGACTATCTTTAAGGGTCCATATTCCTTTTCTCAAACTATGCGCCACCATAGGATTATGATTATTACACTTGCTATACTAGTGGATCCATCTAGTGCACTTTGTCATGAAATCCTTTTCGAAATGGATCATGTTCCCATAAGGAGGGTTACTTCATATGAAATGGGCCCTGTTACCGTAAGGTGAAGTATAGTTTACCTTGGAAAGTAGACCAACTCTTTACCAATGAGGGGTAATCATCAGATTCCAAGTTGTAGCTCGCTTGGTCTTACTCATGTCAGTTAAGGTCTCTTCGTCATCCTCCTCCACGTGGCTAGCTCGGTACTTTGGAGAAAAATATTATATTGGTGAGTCCTCAAGTCCGAGGACAATATCTAAATTACTCTTGCTATGTTGAACAGTTATTATTATGAGGGTAAGCTCGGAAAGTGTCTTGGCCACCACTCCATTCCAAGATGGAGGTGTTGTTGGATACTAAGATGTATTTATGCTATGAGCTTGACTCTTTTATTGCTTTTATGAATAACAAGACTTCCCTTAGTACCGCTTCACTTATTATTATATCTTGTAATGCTTATTTTGCTTCCACGACCAAAAATTCGTGATTGATATGCTAAGAGGCTTGTTTGGGGTCCCTATGGGTTCCCCATTCACCGTGTTATGTCAAGGCCCTAGGCTTCGGTTGTGACAGGGGTAGTCAGCTAGGGCCAGATGGTCTGACGATATACATAATGGTGGGACGTATCCCCCGCAAGAGAAAAAAATCCCCCTAACACAATTTACAGGGTCTCTAACCTTAAATGTAACCATCATGGTTCCCCATCTAGAATATCAATAAGTGCTAAGACCTCATAGTCATCATCTATTACTTGGAACTGGGACTCGGACTACAGGGAGTATCACCCAGAACTTGAATAGCTGGACGTGGCCACTGGAGCTCAGAGCACGAGGAGCATCATCTAGGACTTGAGATATCAAATCAGTCACCTAGTCAACCAGTCTATCTGGATCCAAAGCTCTAAAGTCATATCATGCCTAGAGTAAACGTAGGCAACAACACTCACAACATTGGTATGCCACATAATCCAACCTATACAACCATAACTATTACCATCCCTTAGATAATAACAACTAATCCAAGCCTAAGGTACTAATAACTAGTACCCAATAACTAACAGAAGTATACAATAGTGTATGTATTATTAGGTAGTGTAAAACCAAGTCTAGCAAGCCCAAAAATACAACAATCCAGCAAACCACATGTAATGATAGTAAAGAATGACAATAATAGTGACATCATAATATCTGATGCAGCTCCACTATCAAAACATAAAGTCACAAGATCATTATGGTTGATTTGGTTGTAAAATCTCAAGAAACAAGTGAAATTACATCATTTATGATTAAAATGGAGAAAAATGGGGCCCACACCCAAAATACTAAACTAACCCCACAAAATGATCCCTACTATACCCCAAGTCTATAGCCATAAAGTGAGCCCAAAACAAATCCCAGAAGACAGAGAAATGGCTAAAAATTGAAGTTGTATTTCTTATCAAAACACTTTTCTTACATAAATATTTGGTAAAATTCCATAAAATATAGCCAAATTAACATAATCTAAGCATACCAAAACATTCCTCTCAGAAAATAGAACAATTTAGACATAAATTTCACTTAATTCTATTAAGAAATGACTGAAATATCACAATGTAAATTTTTCACTCATTTCAGATATATAACTCATGAAAAATAGAGATTTTAGCTCGTACTATATGCCAAAATTGGAATCCAATACTTCCACGACATTCCACACAAAAATCCGTGAAACATAACATTTTGAATCACTCAAATCAGATGAAAAATGAGCTCAAAATCGTGGTGCAAAGTTGCATATATATGTATTTACTCTCTTCCTAGAATAAGCCACATATATATAGTCCATGCCCTAACACATGGAAGTTCAGCTCACGCCACATATTAGCGCTGGGGCTGGCCACATTGCACTCTCTATTCAGCCACCATCCAATCCCTTTTTCCCCTGTTTTGGGCTCGTTTAGACTCTCATTTTTGCAAACGAACTATGTAACCATAAGGATTTCAATGATTGCGATCCAATGATATGGTTGGAATTCCTAATAAAGCTTCCCACGATATAGTGAGGGCCCCACTTTTTATCTGCAACTTTTAATGAAAAGCCCCCCGAGGGTTCAAATCACATCCATCATTCCAAGTATCAATTAAAGGGTCATCCTAGACCAAAATTGATGTTCTAGAGCTAAATGTGCTATCAAAATTCTTATCTAGGGCACATTTCTTGAGGGCATTGAGTAAGTCAACTATTTATCGATTCTGGCAACTAAATGAGCAAGCCATGATATAATTTTACCGGATATGTTCCTAGTCTAAGTCGAACACTCCGAAGCTAAAAATATTGCTAGAATTCTGCTCTAAAGTTGTTTACTAGGACTTTAGCTAAAAATTTATTTACAGGTCTAACTTCCTGATTAACTCAAAAATCCACACAACTCCCAGATAACCTATCACGACCTGGTCCTAGACATGATGGCGTTTGCTAGTCCCACCTACAGGCAAGCTAGTTCCCAACCCAAGGGTACCTTCTCTAGCTCTCTAGTCCAAACCAAATTGATACAACAATAATATGTATTCTGAAACCTGCCTAGAACCTGGAAGTCAACTATAGAGAGCTACAATAGACACAAGGATATATCGTATACATATATCAATAATCATAATAATATACAAACCTAGGAGTTCACTTACAAATAACAAACTCTATTATACAAGACCGATCTTTGGATGCAAAAGATGGCCATCAACTGGAAGGAGACTGCAAAAAGCCAGAGTTGTCAGTGCTCACAAAAAGTCTCCTAAGCGCTCCCAAAATTCCCCAAGTCATCTATCACGGCCTGTACCTAGACCTGCACTATGGGAAGATGCAAAAGTAGGGCTTAGTACTAGAAAAGGCACCCAGTAGGCCTTATCGACCGATGAAGTGAAGCGGTAAACATATATAAAGCCCAAATATAAATAGAACTGCAGTAGTATAGCGAAATGAACTCAAATAAAGGCATAGGCATCTCTAGGAACCTACAAACCATTATTGAACCAATCAAAGGGAAAAACAATGATAACCTGAACCAATCAAAGTATTGAACATCGTTGCCGGCTAGTGAAGACTGCATAGTCCAATACAACAATTACCTTTAATTGAGGTACAATATTATACGCAGGTGCAAGGCCCTAGTATCTATGCATGTACACCAAATGGGCCCCCATAAGATTAGAAGGTACACCCGCGCACAATAATAATATTAATAGGAAATCACAGAGTCTCATAGAATCATCACAAAATCCCATAGAACCATCACAAAGTCCAACTCTTGTCATGACCCAAACCTAGGGACTAGATGTGACACGGTGAATGGGAAACCTAAAGGAACCCCAAGCAAGCCTCTTAATTTGTCATTACACATCCTTGATCGCTGAAGCATATAAAAGGCATAAAATAAGCAAAGGGAACAAGGGCCTAAGGGATAGCTTGTCAAAACATCAACATCAAAGACAAGGAGTCATAGCTCACATCATAAATACACGACTCATCCCAAAAACACCTTTAAATACATAGATAGAGCGGGGGACAAGACAAATCTACTGGGATCACCCTCATAGTTTATAGAACATGAGATAGTGTCTTAATCTTAGATAATAGTAACAAATACTAAGGTCTCCGAAATGGAGGACTCACTAACAACCTTGGAATAGCACCGACTAGGCATGTGGAGGAGGAGGATGATCAACTTGAGCACCGATTCCTACATGGTGATATCATGTAGGCAAGAGTATACATTAGTACATTTGAATGTACTAAGTATGTGGGATGCAATACACTAAGAAGTAGACATCTTAATCAAAATGCATGATATTAAGCAATAGACATAATATACAATATGCCATGTATGATCAATGCTTAAGTAACTCATGCTTATATAGGATATTATATGTGTAGAAGAGACCAAGCTAGATATTTAAGGAACAAACCCCTTGATGGTTGTGTGGTACAAACCCCTTACATGGTTGATGATAACCACACCTTAATATAGGATATTATATGTGAAGAAGAGACCAAACTAGTTATTCAAGGTATAAACCCCTTGGTGGTTGTGTAGTATAAATCCCTCACATGGTTGATGGTAATCACACCTTACCAACACGGTGATGAAGTATAAACCCCTTGTATGGTTTATGATTATAAACCCCCAACATAGTTACCTGGGCTCTTGTCCCCCCAGATCGGGTATGGTCTAATGCAACACCTTATATGGGATTCATCATATACTCTAGTGCAACACTTCATATGGGAATAATCATATACATAAGCTTATTTCATCATCACAATATCGTTCATATAATATCTCATGCTTTGGACCTTCAACTACTCAAGAAACCACATTCAAACATTTTATCAAACACTTGGTGGGTGTAATAGGGGTAAAAGACCATGTAATTAAGAGATAAAATCATGCAATAAAATTAGTGATAAAACCATCATTTAACACCTTGCAATACCCCCAAGATATTCACATAAAAATATCTCATCAAATCCAACATTAGATCAAAGATTTGAAGCTCAAAATATGCTAAAATAACCATACTCTTAAGAACTAATATCATTGTGCAGTAAATTTCTCAATATACAAGACCCACATGTGAAATCAATATTAAATCATGCATTACTAAGCAAAAGAGGATTTAGGCACCATGGGTGGAAGGACCCAATGGTTCAACACCACATACCTTAAGTCTAGAGTTGCTTGGAATTGAGATTGGAAGAATGGAGGCTTGAAATGATCTTTGAATCTAATCTTATTCTTGGATTTCCTTGAAATTGAATTGGGGCTTGATGAAGGCTTTTAATAAAACTTAGTGTATATTTGAGATGAGAGTAATGATTTTTATCCTTGGGAATAGTGTTTAGGTCTTTTAGGAAGATTAGGATAGCATTGGAAGTCTAAAAAAGGCATTAGAGTAATTAAAATTTATGAAGACGCCATAAGTGAACGAATGGAAAAATTGGCAAAGTGTCATCTCATTAGAGACTTGACTGACCGTATGGCACTCCACGGGTCATGTGGAGTGATCATGAGACAAAAATTAGACAAAAAAAAGGAATTGGAATACTTGAGAGAAAGTTAGCATTGACGTCACTTTGACGGTCACTTTCACGGACCATATGGGGTTACATAGACCGTTTACTAGTCCGTCCCACCTCACTTAGAAAAGCAAATGTTGCAAGCCACCACAAGCCCAGGTTCCATGGGCCATCACACTCCACATGGCCTATCAATAATGCCCGTGGCACTACTCTTTGCCACATTTTCCCCAAGTCCAACAAGCTTCATATGGCACACCTTGTGGCCATCCACACGGTCAGTGGTGAGCCATACAGCCCATGTCGCTGGCTGTGTCACCTTACTTAGTGCTAAAAAAGGCCTTTTCCAACCCTAGCTGCCCCAAAATGCTGGTCAAAGGTCACACTGGTCGTCAAGCAGTCTTCCTGACACCATGCCTAAGAGGGTCTCACGAAAATGATCATAACTCCTTCATCTGGCATTGGAATGAGGGCGAAACCAAGTGCATTGCGAAGCTAACTCAAAGGGATTTTCATGACTAAGAACAAAAATGGTATTTTCCCACTACAACCAATCCAAACGGTTTATCCAAGGCCACACTGCTTGTCAAAGTGCCCGCGTGACATCTTTGCATGGGAGGGTCTCACAAATATGGACATAACTCCTTCATCCTAAATTAAAATAAGGTGAAACCAAGTGCATTGCAAAGCTAACTCAAAGTTCTTTCATTTGACATATGTGGCCATCTAGTTCCAAATGTGCCAAAAGTTATGCTAGTTTAAAGTTGACCCTTGCATGAACCATCACCCAAAACTTAACTCTTAGGGAAGTCTTGAACATGTTTAGGTACAACGAGTCTCCCATGAACCTAATACACCCCAAATCTAACCAAATGAGGCTTAAAACATGGATACATAAGAGCATAGAGTTATGGGGTGTCACAATATCTCCCCCTGGTAACATTCATCCCCGAATGTCAGGAAAACATACACACAGAAAGTAGTCATGAAGATTTTTGCTAAATCATGGATGCAATAATGCACCTAAATATGGTCATAAAATCCCCATAATATTATTAACATGAACATGAATGCATGCAATGTAAAATGCAATGGCATTAGGGTCACCTGCACATTTTCTCAACATAAAGACATGGAAAACCTGATGAACCAAGTTCATTTCACTAGGCAACTTCAACTCATAAGGTACCTAGCCAACCTCTTCAAGACCTCATAAGGACCAATGTACCTTGGACTCAACTTCCCCTTTTTACAGAAATGGACCACACCTTTCATTGGAGAAACCTTTAAATAAACCCATCACCCACTTTGAATTCAAGGTCTCTTCTTCTCACATCGGCATAAGATTTTATCCCAATAAGGCCACCTCTCCAATCTCAAACCAACCGACTGGTGATCTACATCGCCTCCCTTAAAGAGCCTCAAAAGGAGCCATATTGATTCTAGAGTGATAGCTATTGTTATATGCGAATTCAATCAAAGGATGATGGTCATCCCCACTACCCTTCAAATACAATACACATGCTCTAAGCATATCTTCAAGGGTTTGAATGGTTCTTTCGGCTTGGCCATCCATTTAAGGGTGAAAGGTCATACTAAGGTGAACTTTTGTACCAAGACCCCTTTGAAAAGACCTCCAAAGGTGTGAAGTGAATTGTGTACCCCGATACGATATGATGGATAGAGAAACCCCATGTAAAGATTAGGATAGCAAACTTTTGTACAAAGACCCCTTTCAAAAGAGCTCCAAAAGTGTGAAGTGAATTACGAACCACGATCCAATTTGATGGACAAAGGAACCCCATGTAACCTCAGTAACTCATGGATGTACAACCTTGCATACTCTTCAGCCCCGTATGTGGTCTTAACCGGTAGAAAGTGAGCCAATTTCGTCATCCTATCAACTACCTCCCACTTCCAAGTAGGAATATCTATACCTTGGGTTAGGCCACCCGACCTTTAATTCTTGACTTTGACTTATTGACAACTATGGCAACCAGAAACAAATTTGGCAATGTTCCTCTTCATGCCTCCCTACCAATACATGTCCCTCAAGTCTCTATACATTTTGGTTGAATCGAGATGGATAGAATATGAAGAATTATAGGCCTCATCAAGGATCTTCTCCCTCAAACCATCAACATAAGGCACACACAACCTACCTTGGTACCTAAGGGCGCCATCTCCCCCTTGGGAGAAAATCTCTACTTTGCCCTCTTTCACCAAGGCCTTCAATTCAAGCAAGAAGGAGTCAAGATCTTGTTTTGCTATAACCTCATCAACCAATGAAGACTTAGACCCATCAATAACAACACCAACCTCATCAACCAAGGAAAATTTGGAACCATCAACAAAAACGATACCATTACTTACCTCTTCCAACCTAACCCCCAATCTTGCCAATCGATGGACCTCCCTAGCCATCACTCTATCACCACCATCAACATGAGCTAAGCTACCCGTAGATACCCAACTCAAAGTATCTGCCACAATATTTGCCTTTCCGGGATGATAATGCACACTCATGTCATAGTCTTTAAGGAGTTCTAGCCACCTTCTTTGTCTCAAGTCATGTCATAGTCCTTAAGAAGTTCTAGCCACCTTCTTTGTCTCAAGTTGAGATCTTTTTGAGTGAAGACATATTGGAGGCTCTTGTAATCGGTGAACCCATTAACATGCACCCCATACAAATAATGATGTCAAATCTTAAATGCAAACACCATGACAGCCAATTCAAGATCATGAGTAGGGTAGTTCTTTTCATGCACCTTGAGTTGCCTAGAAGCATAGGCTATGACCTTGCTATTTTGCATTAGTACATAACCCAAACCCACTCTAGAGGCATCACAATATACAAAAAATCTCTCAAGCCCATCCGGTAGTGATAAGCTATTTTACATTAGTACACAACCCAAACCCACTCTAGAGGTATCACAATATACAACAAATCCCTCAAGCCTATCCTGTAGTGATAATATAGGACCGGACATAAGCTTATCTTCCAATGTTTGGAAGCTCCTCTCACACTCATCAGACCATACAAAGTTAACCTTCTTTTGAGTCAATTTTTTTCATAGGAAAAACAGTGGAGGAGAACCCATTCACAAACCTTCTATAGTAACCCATAAGGCCCAAGAAACTCCTAATATCCGACAGGGTCAATGGTTTAAGCCAACTTCTAATCATATAGGTCTTTTTAGGATCCACATTAACACCATCCCCCGACAGTTTATGACCCAAGAATGCAACCTCTTTCAACAAAAATTCATAGTTTTCATATTTAGCATACAATCTCTCCTCCCTCAATCTTTCCAACACAACCCTAAAATGCCCCATATGCTCCCCCCTACTATATGAATAGGTCAAAATATCATCAATGAAGACCACAACAAAGCAATCAAGGTAGGGTTTGAAGACCCTATTCATTAGGTCCATGAAGATGGCAGATGCATTGGTTAACCCAAAAGACGAAGACCACAACAAAGCAATCAAGGTAGGGTTTGAAGACCCTATTCATTAGGTCCATGAAGATGGCCGATGCATTGGTTAACCCAAAAGACATCACCATGAATTCAATGCCTATATCAATTTCGGAAGGCCATCTTAGGAATATCATACTCCCTCCCCTTCACTTGATGATACCCGGACTAAAGATCAATCTGAGAGAAAAAGCTACCCCCTTGCAATTGGTTAAATAAGTTATCAATCCTTGGAAGAGGATACCTATTCTTTGTAGTGACCCTATTGAGTTGTCGGTAGTCAATGCACATTCTAAGTGACCCATCCTTCTTCTTTACAAACAACACTGGTGCACCCCAAGGTGATTGGCTAGGCCTAATAAATCCCTTCTCCAACAAATCTTTCAATTGCTCCTTTAACTCCTTATGCTCCATTGGGGTCATACGGTAAGGTGGAATGGAGATAGGTTGGGTATCGGGAAGGAGATCTATGCCAAAATCTATCTCCCTTTCGGGAGGGAAACTGGGAAGGTCATTTGGGAAGCCATCAAGAAACTTATTTACAATCGGAATTGACTCTATAGAAGGGACTTTAGACTCTACACCTTTAACACTCACAAGATGGTAAAGATACCCCTTAGAGATCAACTTACGTACTTTAATGGATGAAATAAATCTACTCTTGACCACCATATCTTTACTCTCCCACTCAAGGATAGGTTCATTTGGGAAATGAAACTTGACCTTACAAGTTTTACAATCAATAGAAGCATAGTAGGCATGCAACCAATCCATACCAAGAATGAAATCAAAATCTACCATGCCTAATTCAACAATATCGCAAGGCATCAACTTATGCAAAATGCAAATAGGACAACTTTCATAAACTTTCCTAGAAAAAATAAAGGCACCAATAAGAGTAGACACTTCATATGACTCATGCAACAACTCGGGGTCAACATGGAACTTTTTAGCAACAAAGGGGTAACAAAGGAAAGGGTGGCACCTAGATCAATCAAAGCATATACATCAAGTTCAAAGATTTTCAACATACCGGTAATAACATCAGGAACCTCACCAACCCCTTGCCTTCCATGTAGTGTATAAAGTTGGTTGTGCCTTAGGGCACCACCTTGAGGACAACCTCTACCCAATGGGATCATTTTTGTACCCCGACCCTTGCCACGGTTTCTTGGACAATCCGACTTCTTGTCATCAAGCTCTCTATATTCATAGCATGCATTGGAACCCTTCAAACATGGGCCTCCATGAATCCTTCCACATTTAGGGCACACATCATTAGGAGTGACATGACCAACACCTTGAGGCTTAAGAAAGTCATTGGCAAACCCCTATTAGCAGCATGAGTAGGCCCTTGGCCTTGAAGAAATCTAGCACCCTTTTAGAATTTACCCTCAAATCGGGCCCTCTTGGCCTCATGCCACCTTCTCTTCCTCAACATCTCCTTCTCCACTTGCTAGGCATATATTATCAACTGAGACAAGTCCATTTCACTAATTAGCATGGCGGACCAACATTCTTCACTTACCATGTCGGAGACCCCCATCATGAACTATTTATCCTAGATCTAGGATCGGCCACCAAATAAGGAGCATACTTTGAAAGTTGATTAAATTTGAGGGAATACTCCCTCAAACTCATAGCATCTTTTTTCAAGTTCATAAACTCCACCAACTTAGATTCCCTAAGCTTAAGAGGGAAAAACTAATTAAGAAAAGCCAATTTGAATTCCTCCCAAAGCACCACATTACTAATTCCCTTCTTACCCTTCAAGTGATCATACCATATTTTGGCTGCCCCCTTGAGTTGGTATGCTGCCAACTCTGTCTTTTCATTCGGCCTAACACCTATGATATTCAAGATTTTATAGACCTCATCAATAAACTCTTGTGGATCTTCCTCCACCTTTGACCCATAGAAAATCAGAGGATTCATTCTCATGAAGTCTCTCACCCTAGCTCCCGGGGTAGTAGCGTGAGGGGCTTGTGCCCCTGGATTGACTTGATTGGCCGCAACTTGGGCAAGCATAGTGAGAGCATCCCGGAGCTCACCATTAGTAGGTTAGTCCTTAGGAGTTTAGGCCCTTCTTCCTATAGTGTTAGGCATGATCTAGCATAGCAAAGAACAATCATTAGGGGGAGAATTACCACAACTCTATAGCATGACTTAAAATATGAAGAAGGGTAAAATTTCCCAAAACATCTCATAGTCTCCTGCTCATAATCATGGTGCACTTCACAACCATGAATAGGACTCTAATCAATGCGGTGTGTTGGACTCTGAGCATCTATCAAGCTAGTGCTGTGATACTAAGTTTGTCATGACCCAAGCCTAGGGCCTAGACGTGACACGGTGAATGAGGAACCCGAAGGAACCCCAAGAAAGTCTCTTAATTTGTCATTACACATCCTTGGTAGCAGAAGCATATAAAAGGCATAAAGTAAATGAAATGAACAAGGGCCTAAGGGGTAGCTTGTCAAAACATCAACATCAAAGACAAGGAGTCATAGCTCATATCATAAATATATGACTCGAGGGACTTTAGACTCTACACCTTTAACACTCAACATCAAAGACAAGGAGTCATAGCTCATATCATAAATATATGACTCGTCCAACAAATACCTCTAAATACATAGATAGAGTAGTGGCCAAGACAAAGCTACCAGGCTCACCCTCATAGTCAATAAAATATAAGATAGTGTCTCAATACATAGATAATAGTAATATAGACTAAGGTACCCGAAATGGAGTACTCACCAACAAGTTCGAAATAGCATCGACTAGCCATGTGGAGTAGGAGGATGATCAATTGAGAACCGACTGCTACATGGTGATATCATGTAGGCAAGATTATGTGTTAGTACATTTAAATGTAATAAGTATGTGGGATGTAATAAACCAAGAAGTAGACATCATAATCAAAATGCAAGATATTAAGAAATAGACATAATATACAATATGCCATGTATTATCAATGCTTAAGTAAAACATGCTTAAGTAACTCATGCTTATATAGGATAGCATATGTGAAGAAGAGACCAAGCTAGCTGTTCAAGGTATAAACCCCTTGGTGGATGTGTGGTATAAACCCCTCACATGTTTGATGGTAATCACATCTGACCAACATAGTGATGAAGTATAAACCCTTTGCATGGTTGATGAGTATAAACCATGGTTACCCGGGCTCTTGTCCCCCCAAATCGAGTATGGTCCAATGCAACACCTTATATAGGATTTATTGAATACTCTAGTGCAACACTTCATATTGGAATAATCATATACATAAGCTTATTTCATCTTCATAACATCATGAATTATTAAGAAAAAGAAGGTTTAGGCAACATTGGTGGAAGGACCCAATGGTTCAACACCACATACCTTAGGTCTAGAGTTGCTTGGAATCGGGATTGGGAAGAATGGAGGATTGAAATGGTCATCTCACTAGGGACTTGACTGACCGTGTGTCACTCCACGGGTCATGTGGAGTGCCCGGGAGACAAGACTTAGACAGAAAAAATGGAATTTGAATACCTGAGAAAAAGTTAGCATTGATGTCACTTTGATGGTCGCGTTTATGGACCGTGTGGGGTTACATGGACAATTTACTTGTCATCCCACCTCACTTAGACAAGAAAATGTTACAGGCCACCACACGCCCAGTTTCCACAGGCCGCCACACTTCATATGGCCCGCCAACAGTACCAGTGGCACCACCTTTAGCAACATTTTGCCCAAGTCCAACAAGCTTCCTTTGGCACACCTTGTGGCTATCCCCACGGTCAGTGGTGAGCCACACGACCTATGCCACAAGCCGTGTCACCTTCCTTAGTGACAAAAATTGCCTTTTCCAACCCCAGCTGCCCCAAACTGCCCGTCAAACGCCACACTGGCTATCAAGAAGTCCGTCTGACACCATAACCAAGAGGGTCTCACGAAAACGATCATAACTCCTTCATCCGACATCGGAATGAGGTGAAACCAAGTGCGTTTCAAAGCTAAATCAAATGGATTTTCATTCCATAAACAAAAAATGGATCCAAATAGTTCGTCCAAGGCCACATTGCTTGTCAAAGTGCCCATGTGACATCACTGCACGGAGGGTCTCACGAGAATAGTCATAACTCCTTTATCCAAACTCGAAATAAGGTGAAACCAAGTGCTTGCGAAGCTCAATCAAAGAACTTTAATTTGAAATATCGTGGGCCACCCAGTTCTAAACGTGCTAAAAGTTATGCTAGTTTAAAGTTGATCCTTGCAGGAACCATCACCCAAAACTTAACTCTTAGGGAAGTCTTAAACTCATTTAGGTAATGAACCTAATACACCCCATGTCTAACCAAATGAGGCTTGAAACATGGATACAGAAGAGCATAGAGTTATGGGGTGTCATAACTCTCCACATCATCAGAAAAAGGGTCAGTTATACGTGGGTTGTAAGGTCCTAGTATCTAAGCCTGAATACCCTTTGAGCGCCTACAAGCCTAGGAGGTACACCTGTGAACAATCAGGCTGTAAATAGGTGAGTGGATCCATGGTAAGTAATCACAGGGCCTTACCCCAACCATCACAAGTCAATTAGGTTCTCGACCCTGTGCCAGTGCATGTTGACTAATCCATAGTCCTCCAACCTGGCCTTCGGTCTAGCAGTCAGCCAGGGCCACATGGTCTGACACTCTATATAACGGTGGAATATATCCCCCGTGGGAGAAAGAATCCCCCTCATAGTAGCAATAGTGTCTCATCTCAATATGTCAATCATGGGACCCAGACCCACAGAATATCAATCACGAGGTCCAGTCTCACAGAATATCAATTGGGGTCCTCGAACTAAATCTAAGTCGATGCTCAATCCGCAGAATTGGTATCCATCACCCAATGCACTGGTGCGACCACCAAAACTCGGAATATGGGGTGCGTAATCCATGAACTTGGATACTTTGGCATGCTACCAGTGGTCGAACAACAATGGGGAACATCATCTGCGACTCGAGGTATCAATTAATCTCTCACTCAATTAATCTATCCTGATCTGAAACTCCAAAGTCATACCTCGCCTAGTGAACATAGGCAACGATAATTGCATCATGCCTAGAGTGAATATAGGCAATGACACTTTCAACCTCGATATTCCATAGTTTCAATCTGACCCACATAATCGTAATCACCACCACTCTCATATAAAATAAGTAATTCAATATTAGATGAAATAAACCAACGCACCACAACTCAAAGCAATACACTAAAGTATATATGTCATAGGTTACTGTAAGATAATGCTTCACCAAGGCCAAGTATACCATAAGCTCGTCAATCATAAATGCCAAGAGTAAATATAGACCATTATGGCAGATCATAAACATTTAGGATACCTAAATCCAGCCAAGTTATATCTATACCAGTCGTAGTATGACATATAATCAATGCATAATCTCCTAGTAATCATATCTCAGTAGCAACAAGCTATACACATTCATGCAGTATGAGTCAAGTCAAATAACATGCCTGTCTCTGGGCACTAGGCTATATTTGACCTTTTCTATGCCCCTTCTCTATGTAAAGCAACTCATAGGGCAACATCGGTATATCCTAAGCTAAGGCCTAAGAGGCTAAATAAACAAAAAGATGTTGCCTACCCAAAATCATATTGTAGCTTAGTAGCCACAAAGGATATCACCTAAGTCAACCATGTACCAACCCACTAAAAATGTGCCCTTCTCAACAAGATGCCATTCCCCAAGACAAACCCATATAACTAGTATCTCATCGTAGATTACCTAGAACACCCATAGAATATGACCTACACATTGCTAATAGGTTCATACTCCCTTCTCTAACCCTCCAATGGATCAGTGTCTACGCATCTCATATTACAAGTCACAAGGCTCTTTCAAGGGTACAACTATGACCATCCCAAAAACATGGTATATATTTAGTCACTAACCAGTAGCACAAGTACAGAATAGATAATGCAGTATACAAGATCATACAAACCACAGGGCAACATAGAATCATGTTTAGTCAAAACATTCTACTAGACGTACTCAGAAAAAATTTAGATAACTAGAACCACATTATGCATATATATACCAATAAGATATTACTAGATTTAGTGCATAGGGTAGCATGTAATCACAAGTCCATCTCAATAGCTAGTTTTTCCGATAGCCTCAGACCATACATAAATACAAGCAAGATTGAAGCTCAATATACATACCTGTCACATATTCACAAATCCAAACAACTCCTTTCGGCTCTTTTGTAGTCATATAATGTAAGAATTCAGGTAATATAGCAACTACAACCGTCACAACCTTTAATACAATGACTACCATCCCATAAATTATATATATACAACACATAAATCACATCCTGCCATATACAATTGAAACGACCCCAAAAAGTGCCCGAAAATGTTTCTTGAGAGTGTTCGAAATAGTATTTTCCATATATCTCAAAATTCATGTGTTATATTTAAAATCTAACTTCATATTCTTGTTCAGGGGAAAAATTGAGTGAGCAATGGCTCTAATCCCGATTTTAGAGCAACTGTAATAAATTTCAAAATTCCAAAAAAATAGAATACCCATGAGGGTTCGCATCCCTAGCGCAATGTGGCCAAGGTGTACCCCTATATAAGAATTACCTAGTTTTCTTGTTCCAGTCCAAGGCCTTGTAGTCTTGGGGCTAAGCGTTCCTATGCATAAAAATACCTATACTTACTCATTTTTAATCCCATATCATTCAAGACATTCCCCAAAACCCTCTTTAACGCTTAACCAAATATTTCATCTAAATTCAAGTGTTCCAAACTCATTTCGGATCTCAAGAAATTTATTCAAGCTTTAAGCTCTCATTTAAATATAAGGAATTTTTGTTTGCTATGTTTTGCACAAGTACCGGTAGGAGGGTCAAATTTAAAAGGGCATATCTCTGCATAAGGCTTAGTGGATACCACTTCTGCATTAGTAGGTTCACCTTGGCCAGTAAATTCCCCCTTTCTTTCGCTGTAGGGTAGACATCCAAATTCAAAGTTGTAGCTCGCTTGGTCTTATTTTATATCAGTTGAGATTTGTTTCTACACTTATGTATTATGTTCTATGCAAGATTAATGATTTGCAAAGCATGATTTACATAAGTATTGATCATACATGTCATATTGTTATTATGCCATCTATTGCTTAACATTATGCATTTTGAATATGTTGCCTATCTCTTGTTGCATTGCATCCTACATACTTAGTACATTCAAACATACTAACATATACTCTATGCCTACATGATATCACCATGTAGGAACTGAGGGTCCTATTGATTCTCCTGCACATGGCTAGATGGATTATTCAAGTTATCTTTTGTTGAGTCCTTATGTCCGGGTATAATATATTCCTTCTTACATGGTTATCTTTAGACTACATCTTGTATATTTGGATTACCTATTTTCATTATTATAAGGGTTATCCCGATTTCTCTTCTTGGCCCCCGCTAAGTTCTATGTTTAGAGGTGTTATTGGACAAGTATGTAATTATGCTGTGAGCTTTGACTTCCTTTGACTCTTTTGATGGTTTATGATATGAAAGATGTCCCTTAGCCTTATGTTCCCTTTTTGTTATCTCTTTTTGTTATTTTGTTTCTTCCCGACCAAGGATGTGTAATGATATATTAAGAGGCTTGATTGGGGTCCCTTCGGGTTCACCATTTGCCATGTCATGTCTAGGCCCTTGGCTTGAGTCATGACAAACTTGGTATCATAACACTAGGTTGATAATGTTCCTTGGCATCTAATGCACCACCCTCAATTAGAGTCTTATTTATGGTTGTGAAGCGCGCCATAACTATTAATGGGAGGCTATGACACGTTTTAGAAAATGTTTCCCCTCTTCATGGTTTATGTCATGCTATATAAGTCAAGGTACACCTGAGAGAGAAAAGACTATACAATCGGCTCCTCCCACTCCACAAGCTCCTCAAGATGGAGGAGTGGCTCATGAAGAATTCCAAGATGCTTTTACCATGTTGGCTCATACCGTGACTAATCAAATCAACCAAGGGGCCCAAGCTCCTCATGCAAATACTCCGGCCCCGAGAGTAAGGGACTTGGCTAGAATGAATCCATCGGAGTTCTATGGGCATAAGGTGGATGAGAATTCCCAAGAGTTCATCGATGAGGTGTACAAGGTGTTGTCTATCATGGGGGTGAAATCAGAGAAGAAGGCAAATTTGGCGGCTTATCAACTAAAGGGGGTGGCTCAAATTTTGTTAGTGCAATGGAAGGTAGAAGGGGGAAATCATGATGCTATTTCTTGGGAGGAGTTTAAGGTGGTATTTCTCAAATGGTTCTTCCCTATTGAGCTAAGGGAGACCAAAATAATGGAATTTATAAATTTAAAGCCAGGGCCTATGAGTGTGAGGGAGTATACCCTCAAGTTCAACCAACTCTCCAAGTATGCTCTACAATTAGTTGTCGATCTGCGATCAAGGATGAAATAATTTGTGACGGGAGTATCCAATTTGGTGTATGAGGAATATCGTGTTGTTATGTTAATAAGTGATATGGATTTGTCTCGCCTCATGACCTATGCCAAACAACTTGAGAGGGGGAAGCATAGAAAGAGGAGAAGTGATGGATCCAAGAGGGATCAGTTTGATGGTAGTTTCCAAGATCGAGAGTCCGATGATGCTCTAAGCAAGAGGGTTGCCAAGGATGGGGTACAAGTGTGAAAGGTACCACCTAGGAGATTGCTTAGCCGGTTCGGGTGCATGTTTTGGATGTGGTGGAATGGATCATAAGATGAGACATTATCCATGGGTCCCTAAGAACCATAAGGACGGTCGACGATGTTCTCAACCATACCTCTCTAGGAATCACTACGCTTGCCATGTACTTCACAGGTAAGTTAAAGGTTTTGATTTTGATGAATTTGAGTTCCACTATTGCTTTCATTATTTCTTTTTTGTTGCTAGTGGGCTTCTTATGTGTCCTGAGTTGTTATGTGAACCTTCATTATCGACCCTTTGTTGAGTTTATTGTTGTTAGAAAGTTCATAGGTATTATTCCATGTTCATATTGCATTAGGTCTTGCCTTGTAACTTGTTGGGTTTGATATGGTGGGTTTTGATGTCATACTTGGGATGGATTAGTTTCTTGCATACTGTGTCTCCATTGATTGTAGGGTCAGTAGAGTGAGATTTCAATTCCCTAATAAACCCTTCCTTGAGTGGGGGGCTTATAAGGTGATTGTGAAGGGGTAATTCCATTTTTTTTCTTAAGGTAAAGTTGATCTCTAAGGGTTGCATTCATCATCTTGTAAGAGTTAGAGGTGTTGAACCTAAGTTATTTCTATTAATTTGTTTCTGGTGATCAATGAGTTATTGAATGTCCTTTTCGATATTTTGAATTTGGGGTAGTGTCTTATGGTGTGGCTAGTACATTGGTTATGTCTATAGGTCTCATGGATAGGGTCTTTAATCCCTACCTTGTTACATTTGTGGTAGTCCTTGGTGATATGTGTTGGTTGTTTTCGGAAGTGAGGAAGAGTTTGTGAATCATTTGAGGGTGATGTTGTGAATTTCAAAGAAGGTGAGGTTGGGTGAAGTGAGAAAGGTGGTGTAGTGGCTTTGATGGTTCCAAATCTTCTTTGGTTAAAGAGGTCTAGTTAGGGAAGGCCTTGATGTCTGTCTTATTAGAGTTGGAGGTCTTGGTGAGAGATGGTAGAGTGGAGGTTTTCTCCCAAGGGGGAGATGGTGTCATTGGATACTAAGGTAGGGTATGTGTGCTTGTGTTAAGGATTGGTAAGGGTGCATACAAATAGTGTTTCCTATAAATATGGATGTGGTTCGTTCAGTTCTTCATACTTCGAGGTTGAGGGGATGTGTTGGTGACTCTAGTGCCATAGAACTCTTTGAGGTTGTGGGTGTTGAGGAGGATAAGTTGGTTTAGGAGAAGCTCCTGGTGGTGGTATTGGATGGAAGGGTGGAGGAGTTGATTAATAAGGATATAGTGTTCGTCAAGTCCCTTTGGAAGAATCATCAAGGTGAAAGTGTCTCTCGGGGAGTCGGAGCCGGCATGGAGAAGCAATATTCATACCTCTTTCACTCTATTCAAGCTTATGATAACACGCCAATTCCTTTTCTATGATTCCAAGTCTTAAGTCTTAGCCCTCATGTCATTTGCACATAGTCATGTTTATATTGAAAAGTTCATGTTGATTTTGACACTTATGTTGAGATTTTTGAAAATGATATTTAAGTGCATTGTTCCATTCCTGTATGGGCTAAAATCATCTGATGTTTAAGTGCATTGTTGCATTCTTGTATGGGCTAAAACCATCTTGTTTATTTATCTTATATGCATTTCTTTGACATTCAGGGACAATGTTCCCAAGGGGGACATATTGAAACGACCCCAAAAAGTGCCCAAAAATGTGCCTTGAAAGTGCTTGAAATTGTAATTTTCGTATATCTCAAAATTCATACGTGATATCAAAACTCTGACTTTTTATTCTTGTTCAGGAGGCACAATTGAGCGGGAAATAGTCTAACCCCAATTTTAGAGCAACCGTATCGAATTTCAAAATTCTAAAAAATGGAATTCTAGTGATGGTTCGCGTCCCTGGCGCGACAAGGCCATGGCGCGCCCCTGTGTAAAAGTTTCCCAATTTTCTTTTTCTAGTACAATGCCTTGAGGTCTTGGGCCTAAGCGTTCCTATGCATAAAAATACCTATACTTAGTCATTTTCGATCTCATAGCATTCAAGATATTCCCCAAAAACCCCTCTAACATTTAGCTAAATATTTCATCCAAATTCAAGTGTCCCAAACTCATTACGAATCTCAAGAAATTCATTCAAGCTTCAAGCTCTCATTCAAATCAAAGTCAAGCTTATTCATCTCGTTAAAGACCATCGTGGGTTCCCTACATCAAGCCAAGTTTAAAGGAATTTTTGTTGGATAAGTTTTGCACAAGTACCGGTAGAAGGGTCCAGTTTAAAGGGGCATATGTCTTAGCACACAAATAACTGGGTGGCCCATGACCTATCAAATTAAATCTCTTTAAATTATCTTTCCGACGTAGTTGGTTTCACCTTATTTAT